>JAAKBH010000923.1:0-77104 GCA_019776075.1 Amaranthus palmeri
AAGGATTTGGACGGTGAAAGAGTTTTAGGGCTTGAGGAGAGAGAACAGAGCGTTTCTTGTGTAGGAGAGAGGTTAGTATATATATATATATAATATATATATATATATTATATCATATATATATGTATATATATATATATATATATTATAGTATATAGGATATATATATATATATATATAATATATATAGTATATATATATATATATATCTATATATATAGATATATAATATATATATTATATATAGATATATACTATATATATATATCTATATATATAGATATATTATATATATAATTTGCCAAATGATTTGTATTATATACGGGAAAAAGATACAACAGACGCGCAGGCGGAAATTAACTCCCCCCGAGCCACCAAAATTCGCTAACCGCTCAAATAAAAACGAGAGCGCTAGGCCCCAAAAACCCAAAAGAAAAGCCCCAAAGTAACCTACCTAGTTACAAGCATTTCAGTCGTCCTAACTGTTTTTCTACCCGCTAATCTAAAAACTATAATCTTATGCTAAAGTTAAATGGGTCAGCTTGGGAGCTGAAGGATGTCAAACATGTTCCCGACCTAAGAAAGAACTTGATCTCAGTTGGGCAGTTGGCTCGTGAAGGTTACACTATAATCTTTCAAGGTGATAATTGGAAGATTTCAAAGGGAGCAATGATAGTTGCTCATGGTAAAAAGAACGGTACTCTATATTTGACAGCTGGAGCGTGTTATTCGATTGCAATTGCAACAGAGAATGAAAATTCCAAGTTATGGCACCAAAGACTTGGTCACATGAGTGAGAAAGGAATGAAGATCATGCATTCAATTGGAAAACTCCCTACTCTAAAATATGTGAATTTAGACATGTGTGAAGAAATGCATACATGGAAAGCAGAAGAGGGTAAGCTTTCAGACATATGGAAGAACTCCGATGAAAGAAAAATTGGAGCTTGTTCATTCTGATGTGTGGGGACCAACAACCACCCAGTCTATAGGGGGAAAACAGTACTTTGTGACTTTTATTGATGATCACTCTAGGAAAGTATGGGTTTACTTTCTAAAATACAAGTCCGAAGTGTTTGAAGTTTTCAGGATATGGAAAGCTAAGGTTGAAAATGAAACAGGTCTGAAGATCAAAAGGCTCAGGTCCGACAATGGTGGAGAATATGAGGACACTAAATTTAAGAAGTTTTGCTACGAGCATGGTATCAAGATGGAAAGAACTGTGCCAGGTACGCCTCAGCATAATGGCATAGCTGAGCGGATGAACCGAACATTGACAGAAAGAGCCAGAAGCATTCGTATACAGTCAGGTCTACCAAAACAATTCTGGGCAAAAGCAGTCAATACAGCAGCTTACTTGATCAATCGAGGACCATCAACCCCATTAGAATATAAATTACCAGAGGAGGTATGGAGCAGCAAAGAGATCAAATTGTCGCACTTAAAGGTATTTGGTTGTGGAGCTTATGTGCACATTAGTGATCAAGGCAGAAATAAGCTTAATCCCAAATCAAAAGTTTGCACTTTTATCGGTTATGGCGAAGATGAGTTCGATCACCGCATTTGGGATGATGAAAGCAAAAAGATTATTCGTTCAAGAGATGTAATTTTCAATGAGAGAGTCATGTACAAAGATAGACATAAAATTGAGAGTTATGACACAAATCAAAAAGAATCTACATTCATTGATGAAGATTATGTTCCAGACAGTACGATGCAAGAGTACACTATCATAAGAACTCCGCTACAAGAAGAACAGACTATATAGGGCAGTACATCGCAATCAAATGGCATACACCAACCTTCTAGTCCTACTCCTACACTAAGAAGGAGTACTCGACCACATGTGCCTAATAGAAAATATATGAATTATTTGTTATTAACTGATGATGGGGAACCAGAAGATTATTATGAAGCATCCCAGACCAGAGATGCTAGCAAGTGGGAGCTTGCAATGAAATATGAAATGCAATCCTTGATTTCAAACCAGACATGGGAACTATCTGAGTTACCCATAGGTAAGAAGGCCCTTCATAACAAATGGATATATCGAGTAAAAAAGGAGCACGATGATTCCAAGAGGTATAAGGCTCGACTAGTTGTCAAAGGTTTTCAACAGAAAGAAGGAGTTGATTATAATGAGATATTCGCTCCTGTTGTGAAACTCAATACCATTAGAGCAGTGTTGAGTATTGTTGCAATTGAAGATCTTTATCTTGAGCAGTTAGATGTGAAAACTGCATTTCTTCATGGAGATCTTGATGAAGAAATATACATGCACCAGCCAGAAGGTTTTATAGAAAGTGGAAAAGAAAAGATGGTATGCAAACTTAAGAAAAGTTTGTACGGGCTAAAACAAGCCCCCAGACATTAGTACAAAAAGTTTGATAACTTCATGCACAAGGAAGATTTTCAGAAGTGCAACGCTGACCATTGTTGCTACTTCAAGAGATATCAGTCCAGTTATATCATCCTATCACTTTATGTTGATGACATGTTAATAGCAGGTTCTGATATGAATGATATTATAAAGTTGAAGCATCAATTGTCAAAGGAATTTGACATGAAGGACTTGGGTCCAGCAAAGAAGATTTTAGGAATGCAAATCACAAGAGATAAGCAGAGAGGCACTTTGCAGTTATCTCAATCAGATTACATCAAACGTGTTCTTTAGAGATTTAATATGGGTGATGCTAAGCCTGTTAGTACACCGTTGGCGAGTCATTTTCGTCTATCAAAGGATCAGTCCCCTCAGACAGATGAAGATAAAGAATATATGGCCAAGGTTCCTTATGCCTCGGCTATTGGAAGTTTGATGTATGCAATGGTTTGTACAAGACCAGATATTGGACATGCAGTGGGAGTTGTAAGCAGATATATGTCCAATCCAGGAAAAGTCCATTGGGAAGCTGTTAAATGGATTTTGAGGTATTTACGAGGTACAATTAATAAGTGTTTGTACTTTGGTAAAGGTGAATTGAAAATACAAGGTTACGTTGATACAGACTTTGGCAGTGAAGTCGATAATAGAAAGAGCACAACGGGTTATGTATTTACAGTTGGAAATACAGCCGTAAGTTGGATGTCCCAACTATAGAAGATTGTTGCTTTGTCCACTACAGAAGCTGAGTATGTGGCAGTGACCGAAGCTAGTAAAGAGATGATATGGCTTCAAGGTTTGTCAGATGAGTTGGGGTTCAAACAAGAGAATAATGTTTTGTATAGCGATAGTCAGAGTGCTATACATTTAGCAAAGAATTTGGCGTTTCACTTAAGAACGAAGCACATTGGTATTCGTTATCACTTTATCACATCTCTTTTAGAAGATAAAGTGTTAACTTATAAAAGATTCTTCGTAGTAAGAATCCAGCAGATATGTTAACGAAAACAGTGACGATTGACAAGCTGAAATTGTGCTCAATATTAGTTGGTCTTAGAATGACAGAAGGCTAATTGAGGTTCTACTCCTTGGTGTGAAGACGGATTGAAATCAGTCTTCAAGTGGGAGATTGTTGAAAAATGAAAGCCTCTCAATCATCTTAATCTATATTTAGCTAGATGAATTAAACATCATTGTTTAATTAAGTAATTTTAATATGCGGTAGATTTTATTTGCTATAGATGTTTGAGGTGAATTATCTCACAAATTCACTATTTTAGGAAGCTAAGTTATTATATATAATTTGCATTTAATTATTGTAAT
This sequence comes from Amaranthus palmeri, assembly GCA_019776075.1. Classification (NCBI taxonomy): domain Eukaryota; kingdom Viridiplantae; phylum Streptophyta; class Magnoliopsida; order Caryophyllales; family Amaranthaceae; genus Amaranthus; species Amaranthus palmeri. Next base: position 3,704 of record JAAKBH010000923.1, read on the forward strand.
TGTATCCAAAAAATAAAAAGGTTTCATAGAGAGAAAGAAGAGCAGAACAAGAGGGGTTGTATTTTTGCAGTATGGTATAAATAGTCATTTTGTTTATATTATTATTTCTCCCTCAAATTTGATTCAATAGACACTACAAAAAAACAAGGAGTTTTTTGACACTTTATTTTCGACGCTTAATTAACCGTCTAAAAAGAAAAACGGAGCTTTTAGACGCTTAATTTTGGACGTTGAAATGCGTAGAAAATATTGAGTATAACCGTCGAAAAAAAAGAAAAAAAAAACTAAAATAATCAGCCATAGTAACCCGCCTCTAGGAATACCCAAAACATTTCAAACCTGCCTACCCAAAACAAAAATCGTTCTTCCCCCTCTCAAACTACTCTTGCATCCTAAACCCTAATAACTCCCTCACCGGCGGCCGCACCTGGACAACCAGCCACCAGCTGTCAACCAGAACCGGCCACCGGCTTTCAACCAGAACCGTCCGGCTGTCGCCTGTACAGAAGAACCTCACCGGCGCTCAACTTCTCCTTCTCGCACAGGTATTCGAACCAGATTTTTTTTTTATTTTGTTTTTCTTTTTTTTTCTCCACAACATTGGTTTTTTGTATTGTAAATTAAGGTGAAAAAATTCTATTTTTTGATTTTTGCATCAGAATTAATCAATTTCTGATTTTTTTTGATTTTTTTGTCTTGTAAACTTCTCCACAACAGGTCTGTTTTTTTTTGACTTAAATGTGAAATAATCCGATTTTGTTTGCATCAGAATCATCTTTCAAGAACCAAGAACGCACAGTGCAGGTCTTTTTTTAATTTTTTTTGTCTTGTAAATTAATTCCTAGACCTAAAATTGTTAAATTATTAATTTTTTGTTTCTTTAATATTTCTTAGTAAATTTCTTGAATATTTGTTAGTAAAAGTTTGAGTAAATCCCAGAAAAGAAAGTTGAAGAAATTGGAGGTGAATTCACTTTTTTAAATGATATTGTGTTGTCATTGACTACTATCTATGGATTTTGAGTGACTTATTTTAGATATGGTATACAGGAAAATAAGGAAAAACAATTATTGCTATCAAAAAGCTTGGAAGCCTTAGAGTTTGCTTTCTGGTTCCTCCATAACTGATTAAATTTTTTTTTTGGTTTTTATTTTTGTTGATAAATGTTGATGTTTACTATTTCAGAAAGCATACAATAAGCGATGATGCACATTCGCTTCTGTGGTCTTCCCAAAACATCGGTCAGGTGAGTTTCGTACTTAGTTGCTACTTAGGACTGCTATTATTCGGGATTTTAGGAATAGGTAGTGAAGATAAATTGGATAGTTGATATGCACTAAAACAAGAGCCACTGAATAGGATTGGATGTTCCATCAAGTTATATGGAGTCCAAGAAGAAGAAAGTTGTTTCATGCGAAACTGAATTGGATGTTTTTAAAAGCTCCCAATTGGAAGTTTCCCATAAGATTGATCCTTTCGAACCACAGCCTATTGAGAGAGAGAGGGCATAAACTCTGCCTTTGCTAGGGCCAGATGATCACAATAGTCTTGGTGATCTTGAGGAGATTGGACTTGATGGATCGATTAAGGAAGCTACAGCTAGTGAAGATAGCTGCAAAATCAACAATTTAGATGCTACAAGTCCCTCGGTTTCTTGGTGTCCTGACGGTGATGGCAAAGTTATTGCTGCAACGGTTAGTATATCAGCTAGCTAGAGAGAGCATAGACTTCTCATAGTGAATTTTATCCTTTGTCAACTAGTGTGGCTTTATAAGTAATTGCATTATGACGCTTAATTACATTGGCTTATTTTGCCCTTTTAATGGTGTCAACATTATGCACTTTTTCCTTCTCTTCTATTTAGCTTTTCATAATATATACAAGTCATCGGTTCTGCTATCATATACCTTAATGGCTTTATACTATCCATATAAAGTATAGGTGCATGCGAGTGGGAACATTTTTTATATTATATGAATGTGTTCTTTTTTTGCAGGAAATCTCAAAGCTACAATGAGTTGTGCCTTAAATCATAAAAGAAAGGAAGTTTTGGAGAATTTATTTCATGCTTGTGAATAGCCACATAGCTTTGTAAGTACCCTAACTTTTCTAATACTCTCTACACTATGAGAGTAGATGTTTAGATAAACTAAATGTAGATTGATCCTTATTTTTTGGCTCAAGACTTTCTCTGCAATTCTTTTCTGTGGTATGTACTCATATAATGAATTTATACTGTAAACTTTTGAAATTTTATATGCACTACAGGATATCTTTTATGCCCTTGGAGTTTGAGTTGGAGTTCCTGCCTTCTAATTCTTTTTAGTCTAAACAATCAATAGTTTCTTTGAGCATTCACCTTATCCATCATTTCCCCCTACACTTAGGTAACGAAGCAAGAAGAATGACCGCAAAGTGAATGGAATAAATGAAATTGGAGATCACAAGGAGATTCATTACTAAGCATTTTTCACAGCTTTAGGGGCAAAGCCTTCTTCAAGCTACGCAAGGGGCATCTAGCTTAAGTGCAAGACCTTTTTTTGTAGCGTCACTTACAATGTGAGCTGTGCTCTTAATTGGAGGCCTTTAACATTTTACAAACTTTTTAACTTTATAGATTTTGCTTTCTTTAACATCAACCAATGTATATTAATATATATTAGGCATTTGCTACATTGACAAATGTATATGCGTATAGAATATCGAATTCTAATGTTTTTGTGGATATGATTGATTTGTTATAATATTTGTTTGTAATTATGTATGTTTGATGAATTTTATATAGTATGGAAAAGGCTAATACATATTGGGTCATGATAAATAATTATGTCTTTATTTTCATTTTGACGGATAAAAGCGTCTAATATGAAGCATTTTCGACACTTAAAAGCGTCAAAAATATGAAGCATTTTCGACACTTAAAACCGTCTAAAATATTAAACATTTTCGACGCTTAAAAGCGTCTAAAATACTAAGTTTTTTCGACACTTTAAAGCGTCTAAAATCCCAAAAATGTAGTAAAGATTTAAGGCACAAAATTTTTTCGACGCTTTAAAGCGTCGAAAATGTTATAATAGTAGTTTATTTTTGGGCCCCAAATCTTATTTTCTACGGCTAAAAGCGTCGGAAATACATAATATTTTAGACGAAAATAAGCGTCTAAAAAAAAGCGTCGAAAATTTGTTACGCCTTTTTTTTCGACGCTTTGGCAAGCGTCGAAAAAATATTTTTCGACGCTTAAAACCGTCGAAAAAACCTATATTTTTCCGTCGAAAAACTCCGTGTTTTTTTGTAGTGAGAAAATTTGCATTATTTTTCTTAACAAAAATTTGTATTACACAATAATAACTAATATAAGTTACGCAATGTTAGTGATGGCAAAATATAATATAATATTAATTACTATATATAAAAAGTGATATTTGGTTATTTACCTTTTATTTAATCAATTAAAAAATCAAATTGAAACATTAAGTTAATCAATCAATAAAAAAAAATCCAATTAACATTGTATCATATATTTTTGGTAAAATTCTAAATAAGTCAACTAATGATTAACTGATTAAAGGTAAATATGTTTTTAAAATTTTTCAATCTAAATTAGGCAAAATTGTTACAGGCAACAAATTCTTCCAATTGGCGAAATCATTCTAATTGCAACATTTGTCATTTTGCTTAATCTTTATCAAAATGTATGATTCGTAAGTGAAATTTGTATTGTATGAATATATTTTACGATTGATACTACCCATGTAAGATCAGATTGCAAAATCATAGAATCGTAGAATTGCGTTATGATCCTATCACCTAGATTTTTTAGCTAAGTAGGATCGCACGTAACTACCACATTAAGATCCTACATACGAACCGGATCGATCGCCCATTTTTAGATTGTAAGATCGTAGAATCGTATATCAAAATCGGAAATTTGATAACTATGCACAATCCGCTAAATTTCATTCACATTGCAACTGATACAAAATGAGACTATTGATTGAATAAAAATTATTTTGACCCGACTATTTTAATCAAGGTTGAAAGATTAAACTAACAAGGAAGTAGTAGACATAAAAGGTCTCTAACTCCAGAAGGGTAATGAAGTCGATCATTTATATATTAAATTATACACGTCTAAAAATTATAAAAAATTAATATTATGAAAGTATGCGATTGTATATTTGTTTCTTGACATTAGCAGCAATATATAAAATAAACTTGAACAATGAATAGCGTCGATAACAAAAATATAGCAAAAATTTCAGAACGGAGGAAGTACATGATTGAAAAAGGGGTAGGTTCCAAGAACTGGTCATGAGGTTTACATCCGCATATGAAAATCTGAAGTTCTGAACCTCTGACTGCTTCAAAGTTTAAGGAAAAGAAATTGTTTACTTGCCATCTTCACATGTGTACAAGATCAATTCGGTCGTCATTTTTATTCAATTTAATATTAATAGGATTTTTATTCAATTACTTCAGTATAGGCTATCACAATGAGACTGATTAGGCTACTACTATACTCCCTCCGTTTTCATTTGCTCTATGTTTATCGAAGGTTGAGTTAATGGAGTAGTAGTTTGCAAGGAAGAAGATGATGACGGATTTGGGGCAGAAGTCGCCAAAGTGGAAAAAGCACTAGCACTAGCACTGCCGCTCATTGAACCCTCAGAGGCGACGTTTGGTATGGGGGGCTTTTCAATCTCTACTATTCCTTCAAGCATCTGCACTACTTTTCCCATCATAGGCCTTTGAGTCGCTGTCTTTTGTATACACCAAAAGCTAACTTGAATGGCTCTCATAACTTGATCCATATCCACATCACACTCCCCAAGCTTGGTGTCAACTATGTTTTTCACATTCCCCTTTTCAAACTCTTCGTACGCCCAAATTGAGAACCTCTTTCCATTTGTTTCATTACATACATCGAAGTTCCTTCTTCCGCTTACTATCTCCAACAACACCATGCCGAAACTGAAAACATCAGACTTCGAAGTAATAGGAAGGTTGGCAATCCATTCAGGGGCCAAGTATCCTCTTGTACCTCTCACACTGGTGAGTGTGCGGTACCTATGATCTTTTGGATTTATGAGCTTTGCAAGCCCGAAGTCTGAAACTTTAGCACTGTAGTAGTCATCTAGGAGAATGTTCTCGGGCTTCAAATCACAATGTACAATGCAATCCCGGCATTCCTCATGAAGGTAAGTCATTCCCCGTGCGATTCCCAGTGCAATATCGAACCGTTGTTTCCAACTTAAAACTCTCGATGATTGACCCTCTGTACTAAACAGGAAACAATCAAGTGAGCCATTTTTCATGAACTCATAAACCAGAAGCCTGTGTTTCCCTTCAGAGCAAAACCCTATTAACCTAACCAAATTCAAATGATGGGTGCTACTTATGGTAGCTACCTCCATTCTAAATTGTCTCTCCCCTTGTTCAATACCCTCAAGCTGCTTCACTGCCGCAATTGTCTTATTTGCGAGTATCCCCTTGTAGACAGCCCCAAAGCCTCCAGAACCAAGCTTCTCCTTGAAATTTCTGGTTGCCTCCTGCAGCTCTTTATAAGAAAACTGCACAGGAGCACCCGATGCATACTCAAGAAGGGCGTACTGATTCGACAAACCTCCAAATTTAGGACTCTTTCTACAACACCACCACCACACACTTCCTTCTAAGAGTATCAAAGCTACGAGAGTCCCTAAAACAACCACAGCGACAAGCCAGCCTTGTAGCTTCTTTCTTTCTCCACCTTGCTCCGATGGAGGAGGAGGGTTTGGTACGATTGGGTTACAGACCTTAACATATGATGTACTAGGAAGAGCAGCTGACTGATAACCACTAACAAAATTTGAGGTTTTTATATAACACTGCCCTGACCCATCAGCCAAAATAGTTGAAGCTACACAAGAACTACCTGAAAGACAATTTCCCCTACACGCCGAAATACCCACATAATAAACATCATTACCCGTCTCAGGAGCATATGTTAAGAACTTGGTATGGTCCATCTGCAACATAGCCACACTCCCACGACAATCTGCAACTTCCCTCTTCAACTTACACCCTTTCGTATTGTCATTCGGATCAACTAGATCAAAATTCTCCGATGGGCATCCACATACAGGGCCAGAATCATTGTAACTACAAATTCCCATGTTCCCACAATACCCAAAAACTTGACATTGATCATTGACAGCAGTCCACCGCACAATAACGTTCCCACTACCTTTGGCAGAACTATATATTCTCAAATTCCCATCATTATCTAACCTCAGAAACCTCAAAATATCACCAGGTTCAGCATAATCACTTCCATAAGCCATTATCACAGAGCTAGTAAATTTATCATCATAAAGTGACAAAATCCCAATTGATTGAAGTCCTAATCTAGGGTTACTAACATTACTACTAACAGAATCATTCAACCCTAAACTCCAATACAGAATATCATTATTCCATTTTAAAGACAAGTTGCCAGTTTTATTAAGAAAAAATGAGTACGACCCAGTTGATAAAACCATCCCAACTGTAAAATTTTGTGATGGGACAATTGTATCAGTTGGGTGATCAAAAGTTGACCAAACAACAAAATTTGACCTATTTTTGAGGGCAAAATTACCAGAATCATCAAGGGTAGCATGAGAAACTCCAGAATTTGAAGTGTTTGATTGCCACATAACACTTCCAGCACCAGAAAGTAGTTGAAGATTTCCATTTGACAAGAGACTGAAAGTAGCTCCAGCATCAACAATAGTGGAAATTGACCAAATTGAAACAGAATCATAAGTAATGGAAAGAGAAAAAGATGAAGAATTTATAGAGATGAAACGAAGAGAGAAAGTGTTGTTTGGAGAAGACCATGTTCGGTTAAGATTTGAAGCAGAAAGAGACGAACCCAGTTGTATATCAGTTGCAGAAGTTGAAATTGTGAAGAAAAAAGTTGACAGAATGAACAAGAATGTTACAAAAAGATTTGATTTTGTCAGATTTTGTGCCATTTTGTTGGGTTTATTGTTTTGGGTTTAGTGGAGTATTTGGTTTGAATGAATACATAGGGATAGGAATTTGATATTTAAAATAGAAATTGAGAATAGATTTTGGGCAAAGACCGGCAAGTGATTTGACATGGTAATTGGTGGGTCGTCTATGGAGAAGAAAGGGGCCATAGCGTTGAATTGTTGATAGCGGTACTACGTTAGAAATTAGAATTAGTCAATCAATAACCATCATCAGAGTTGGATACTATTGTTGTGAGTAACGTAGTTTGGCTGATGAAGACATGTATCTACCCATAAATTCATATTTCTTACATTGAAATATCAAATGTTACAAATTAGAAAAAATTGATAGTAAAACTCTTCTATACATTTAATTCACATTATTTTAGTTTATACTACTAGATAGATACCCGTGCCATTGCACGATTTACGTGATTTATATTTCCTCCGTTTCATAATACTTGCTACATTTCACTTTTTTACGCAATCTAATGCACAATTTTGATCATTAATATCGTAATTTACACTTATCTAAAATTTATAAAAATTTAATATTATGAAAGTATGCGATTAGACAATTAAAATAAGATCCCACTTGACTATATTTTTACTTACACATTAGTCGCAATATGTAAAATAAGTTTGAATGATGAATAGTGCACAAAAACGAAATGTAGCAAGTATTTAGGAACGGAGGAAGTATATTTTATACTCCCTCCTATTCAGCAAGATTGTCCCATTTGACTTTTCACGGTTTTTAAGGAAAGTCAAATGGGACCCTTGGGGTAGGAGAGAGAGTGTTATTAGAGGTTTTTAATTGTAGAGATTAAAAATTAATGATTCCCACCATTTTTGTGGGTTTTTTTATGAAAACTTTAAATTGATAATTTTTGGGTCCCAAAAGTCGGAATATTTTTCATTACAACCCCGATTTTACATAGTCTCGTAACTAACATACGGAAAATTACATAAAAATTCATCCTTAAATTACAATAATTGTCCTAAAATACATAAATTTGAGCCGAGTACAAAATAAAATTACATAAATTACGGTATCTCGCCGAGCCTTCTCAATTCTTCGACGGCCGTGACGTAATTGCAGTCGTTATTGATCATGTGCGTGCGGATTTTCTTGCGATCATTGACTTCAGTTTTTAAATAACCAAAAGAATGCATCGTTATTTTCTTAAATAGCCGCCAATTGCAAACCTCCAATTTTTCATAAACATTTTTTCATCAGACAGCCCACAAATTTAAAAAAATCCCAAAAAATAAAATGTCCCAAAAATTTCAGAAAGTCAGCAGCTTCATGATCAAAACAAACAGGCGCTAAAACTTAAAATGCCCCAAAATTTTCACAATCACAGACATAAAGCGCCAACTAAAAAAAAAATTTAGGCGCCATTTAATTAAAGAACAGCAATCAGCTATAAATACACATTCAGCAGCATTAAATACATACACTGAATCATAATGGCACCCTTCAAAAATTTAAGTAAAGAACAAAGATTGACAATAATGGCACCCTTCAAAAATTCAATTTTTATTTACAAAAATAAGCACAGAGGACATGAATCAGCTATTGCATCAACAACATCTAACCAACAACAATAAATGATGAAGAAGTTACTGGGCCATAAATAGAAGAATCAGAACTTTTGGGACCAAGAACAGAAACTTTTGGGAGCAGCACAAAAATTACCAGCAAACAGCAAACATCAAAACACCAGCAAGGACAACACTAAAGCAAAATTACCAGCAAACAGAAACCAGCAAGCAAACAGCAAACAAACAGCAGGGGAAACAGATCCCAGCAAGCAAACAGCAAAGCCAAACTTTTGGGACCTCAAATGACATTCCGTTTATTTTAGGACACACTTTTGGGATCTTAAAATGTGGGTGTTTCAGAAGTAAACAACAGTGTAAAAATTTTTGTGTTGTTTAAAATGAAACACTTGTATATTTACACAGAGATATGAAAATGGTGGATTGTTTGCATTACTCTCAGGTTATTAATTTCTTTTAAAATCATAGAGTGATAAAATCGAACCAATCTTTGCACTTTAAAGTCAGAAATTATTCCAAACCCCAAATAGATTCGATTTTAGGTGGCTAAATAATGCTCTCACTAAAAGTTCATAGAGCAAGTTTAACAAATGCATAAAAAACGAATCAAACAACGATCATCATCAGTCAAAAACCACATGCACCCACAAGAACAGAAACTCACTTGAGAAAGGACCAAGCTTATCAAGCCACTCTTCTTCTTCACAATCAGTATTCGAAAAAACAGCATCAACAGAGGTATATTCATGGTTCTCCCAATCATAAGGGTCAGGAGTGTAGATTGGCTCTCCTTCAGAGTCAAGCTCTCTTCCCCATTTAGGATCAGTCTCAACAGAGGTTGAATCTTCATAGTAGTCGAAGTTTAAGGACTCAGATCTAGGGTTTCCATCATTAAAACCCAGAGTCGAAGAACATGGCGATTTATAAGGGGATTTGTGAGGGGATTTACAAATACTCAGATTCGAAGAAGATGGAGACTTAGGGTTTTTCAGGGGTGACTTGAATGGCGACTTAGGGTTAGGGTTCTTCATGGGTGAGTTAGGGTTCATTGTGGGTGAAGGGTTAAACAAATGTCGAGAAGGATGACTGAAGAAGATGAACAGTCGAAGAAGAGAGAGAGAAGATGAACAGTCGAAGAAGAACCCAGAAACTCAGAGAAGTTGAAGAGTAATGGAAATGTCGAGAAGAAGAGAGGGAGGTAGGGTTTAATGAAAGGGGGTAGGTTGGTTTAAAAAAAGAAGAGATTTAGTTTAATTTTTAGTTAGATTAATTAGGTTAGATTAAGTCTATGGGGGGAAATTAGTAAGGGATAATTTAGGTAAAAATTGTAAATAGGTAGAAGTTATAAGGGTATAAGGGTAAAAATTACATGCCAAAAAAGGAAATAGGACATTTGAGCTGACTTGACCCAAAAAGGAAATGGGACAATTGTGCTGAATAGGAGGGAGTAATAAATTTATGCGTAGAAACATTAAATGAATCAAAATATAAATAATAACATATTAAAATATTATTATATATAGTTATACTTATATATATAAATTAAATGTGACAAATGGTTTTTTTCACAAATATATTGTTATATAGATAAAAAAAATGAACATTTCAATTAAAAGTTCATATACTAATCATAAATTACAATAAGATGATATAAAATTTAAACATTATTGTTAAATATTTTGTACTATAATTTAGTAACTTTTATCATTATTTTTATTTAAATGAAGTACGAAATTATTACATTATAAATTTTGAAACACTTCTTTGTAGCGACAACATTATGAGTTGACGTACTAATATTGTTATCTTTGTCGCCTATTAAGACTTTAAGTCATTTCCCACTTGTAACTCTAAATACTGTATATAGTTGACCATGACTGAATACAGGTTATTTCGTATTTTATTATATTTAACATACAATTTAAAAATAATACGTTTAGGAAATATATAGTATTAAATATTAATAATGATAATATATATGGTAGTAGTAAATAATATAGTATGATTATTAATATTAGTATGATATTAGGAAATTATATGATACTAGTGTAGAAACCCGTGCATGCACGGTTTTTTTAGCATAAACGAATATTAACATATGAAACTAAAAAAATAAAGCAAGTACATATAATCGTTGTCTATTTTAAATTTTTTTATTAAATTGTAATGATGAATATAATAATAATATGACAACTTAAATGAGAAGAATGGTGCATTTTAAAAAAAGATGTATTATAAAAACTAATAATAAATTACGAATAAACATTAAGTATGTTAAAATTAAAAATAAAATGGCAACTAACATTTATAGGTTTTGAAACACTTCTTTGTAGACAACATTTTCAGTGCGACGACATATTTTACCATCTTTATCACATATGAGAATTTTCAAACATTTCCTGCTAGTCACCTTAGACACTGCGACGTAAAATTGTCCGTGACTAAAAACAGGTTTGGGTAGGAACAAACCAACATGTGATAGAGATTGTCCTTGACTCTTATTAATAGTCAACGCAAAACACAAAGATACCGGAAACTGCCTCCTCTGAAGAGCAACAGGGATTTTGGAACTATCTGAAGGTGTGAGTGTAATCCTCGGAATGAAAACCTTATAACCAATGTTAGAACCAGATATTACCGTTGCTTGTATAACTCGATCACCAAGATTATCAACCAATAAGCGTGTACCATTGCATAAGCCAGCTGACTGATCCATATTTCTGAGCATCATTATTGGCACACCAACTTTTAGCGCTAACTTATGGTTTGGAACTCCAGATGCACGTATTGAGTTGAGAAACTCAATGGAAAAGGCATCGTAGTTGTTACCATAGCTACCGTCAGATTTGTCGATTGAATCTGAACTCACGTATGATCTTTCCTCTCCAGGATAAAGTGACAACACATGTTCATTAATCTTATCAACAATCTCATTTGTTGGTGCTAGTATTGCCCTCTCGTGAAAGTACGAACTATCAATCAAACCCTCGCGAAGTTGAGGGTAAGTGCAATCAACAATTGCAGCCATTGGATCAGTTGCATCCTTTATTAATAGATCTTCAGGTATATCGATAGTAGCCTCTCCGTCATTAGGCCCTCCAAGCCTTCCATCCCCAACTTTGAGAATCCAATCAGCAAATTCTCGCAGCTCTTCAACATTGGCTAATCCGGGTCGTAATCTCATGTTTTTTGTAAGTCGCAACACCTTGCAATCATTCCAGTTCTTTGAAAAGTTAAGTGTCGCGAAGACGATGTCTTGTCTTGTACCCTTTGGGATTACTGGCAACAATTGCCTAAAATCACCACCAAAAACAACAACCTTGCCACCAAAGCTTAACTCAGACGGTTTACCATTAGGACATCGTATTGCATCGCGTAAACTTCTATCTAAGGCTTCAAAGCAATGCTTGTGAGTCATTGGAGCCTCGTCCCAAATAATAAGTTTAGTTCTTTTAAGGAGGTCTACCAATTGACTATTAGGTTCTACACCCCTACACATAGAATCTTCGGTAACACTTATAGGTATCCCAAATCTTGAATGGGCAGTCCTTCCCTTAGGAAGTAACAAAGCTGCTATACCACTTGAGGCAACGGGAAGGACTATTTCACCCTTTGATCTTAGACATGCACATAATATCTTCCAGATAAATGTTTTCCCAGTCCCACCCTGTCCATATAGAAAAAATACACCTCCCGTACCTCTTTCAATTACTCTGGTGATTTCATTGTATATCAAAGCTTGCTTTTCAGTCATCAATGGAAGTAACTCTTGCAACTCAGCTTTCAAAGAATCTCTATCATAGTTAAGCTCCTCCATAATTAATTTATTATGACCATCTTTGATGATAATATCACTCGGGCACATATCCGGGCATATATTCATCAAAGAATTTCCATTGTTTTCGAGTATATCCTGAATCTCACGCAGAGCATAATTCTTCAATTGATCGTCGGTGAGGTTTAAATCTGGGAATATATACATGGAAATTTTAAACATTATTTATACTACAATTAAATCTTATTGTATTTAAATAGTAAGCATTTGAGGTCAAAAAAATTAAATTACCTGGCATTTGTAATATTCTTCTTTGTCTACGTAACACATCTTCAGACAGCATCTTCCATGTGTTATCCCAAACATATTCTGGCCTTGATATGCTACCGGACATCAACAACATTGCAAACAATTTCCTCATAAAAAATGTTGATCCCCAAGAACTGGCTTCGGTAATACCATCAATATATTCCTTATCATCGTCAAGTAGGCCCATAGAATAGCAAGCATCCTTAAATGTTGGATATACCACACCATCAACTGTTCTAATGTCTTCATATGATGTCGGTCCCTTAACGAAGTTGAGTAGGATCCTCAAATAATATCGTTCACCACAGCCCGGTGCAACGTGATATAATCTGCCTATTGAGAATCCTCTCTTACGTGGAGTCCAAATTTTCTCTTTCCTCTGCCAAACATAACTTCCTGGGAATTCACTATATAAAAGATTTTTAGCATCATCATATACTTTGTTACATTCCATCCAAGCCATGAACATTGACCTCTCATTCATCGGCCTAGACATCACATCGTCGATTGTGTCTTCGTCATTGAACACAACAGTATGTTCTCCTGGCAAATGAAAACTAAGTCTCTCCACTGGTGGAGTCCGATGATGAATCTCAAATCCTAAGATGCGCCATGAAGCTTCACTTGCTGACACATATCTGCAATTATAGTATTCCTGGATTTCATCAACGTCCTCACCATCTTCGTTTTCACCCCCTGCCCTGGACAAACTTGCAGTAATTCTATCTTGTCCCTTGTTGATGTACTTGAAGAGGTATTTAATAGCGCGAGATTGATTACACCATTCAACATTAATATGTGCATTATATTTCAAAAGTAAAGATGGAGTGTACGGGACAACATTTCTGTTGTCTAGTTCTATACCATTTTTTATTACAGTTACACCACTATCCTTTCTCTTGTAACATGGATAACCATCTCCATCAACATATGTTTCATCATTGAACCTCTTAGGAAAAAATTTTGAACAATCTTTATCTCGCATGCAAGGTGATCTTGGGTTTGCTGATCCACACGGGCCATGAATCATTAAATCGGCTACCAATGAATACAATAAAAGGTTTTCTTCCTTGTCAGGCAACTCAGCAGATATAAATTTGTCTATTTCGACTGGATCTTGAATCTTATCATCTCGATGTAGGAACAATACTATATGTGCATGTGGTAGCCCCCTCTTTTGGAATTCAATACTATACACCACTGCATAAATTCAAAAATTTTAAGAAATTAGTGTATATATATATATGTAAAGAACTAAAATTTAAATAAAAAGGAGAAAGTATGAATTAATACTAACCTGCAATTACTCTTCCGAAAATATTTTCCTTCTTTAGATCTTTCACCAAACTGTCTAATTTCATTTTGAAAACCCGCGCCAATATATCTGGTCGATCTTCTGGCGCAAACTTCTCGACTGAACAAAACGTGTAATCTCTTTCCATTTTAAGTTACATGTAAATGTAATAAATACATCTGGAAATCCATATGTCTTGCAAATACCCATTGCGTCATGATATATCTCTGTCATAAAACGCGGGCTCCCAGGGAATGTTGATGGTAAAATTATGCGTCTACCGGCTATGTTTGACGAACCATCTTGTACCGAGACAACACCTTGTAGATTCACATATTTATCTGCTCTAAGAACATTCTGATTTCTCCGTATAAAGTGAAGCCTTTCAGACTCTATCATTGTCCACCCATCGACCAAAAACTGATGAAACAATTTACCGGACCTCAAAATCGTGTCAGCTTCATTACTCCTATCCATTATTCTATAAGCAAACCATTCCCTCATTGTCAACTTCACCCGCTTGTTTACATTTGTTTGTATCATTTTAGCAGTAAGACTGAGCACGTTCGGTTCAACCCCTTTATGAGATATGTCTAGTCTATAACCATCCTCTCCACGTGGAAACAATAAAGGGTATTATAGTGCCAAATAACATGGATGCAGTTCACTTATGCGCTTTAATCAACCATCACGACCTTCAACAATTATGTCTCGCTCTTCAGCGACACTTCCTATGTCCCCAACAATTAAAGCAGCAACTTCGGATGCAGAAGGAATATTATGAGTCCTTCCATCATGAGTTCTCTTACTAATAAGTTTCAAATGAACATCAATGCTTTCTGCATGACGTATATTGTCACGTGCCATTCTCCATGTCTTCACATAAGGATTAGTTGAATCTAAAAGATCCTTCAATTCTGCGACAATTGAATCATCAAAATCCTCCTAATTCCCCGAGCTGAAATTCAAATACAACACATATATAATTTTGAAAGATCTTATCAACAAATGATAAATTTATATTATACAAAAAAATAAAAAATTTTGAATTTTTATATACCTTACGACACTTTTCCTGTTTGATATCTCATTATCTGTGTCGACTATGTATAGTTGCTGAAATTTTGCTAAACTCGATCCTTCGGGAAGTAAGCTACCGATACGATGACATGTTTGCCCGCGCACTCGAAATACATATGGACCCCGACCCATGTTCAATGTTTTGTCAACTTGACCCCCCATTGAAGTAAAAGAAAACATCATGTTATACCCCCTTATGCGTTCCACGAAATGCTTACTTCGTGAATCTTGACCATGTAAAAGAGATGAAAGTAACGCAGGAGGATCTTGTAGCATTGGAAGTGCAATCTTCCGTTTTCTACAACATAATGAAAATGTATGATCCTTGCTTTTATCCCTCTTGTCCACCCTTTCAAGGCTCCACATATTAGCACCACAATCTCTACACAGGGATGTTGGATCTCCAATATCCATATAACCTTAAATGAAAAACATCTAAATCATTTGTAGAATGGAATGATTTTATAGTAAAAGAATTATAATTTGTAAATGTAATAAACGAAAAACAAACTTAAATAGAATTAATACTAACCTTCAATGTGATTGTTCTCATCGACATCTATAAGATTCGAAATTTGATAAGAAAATATTTGAATAACAACGATAATTGTTAAAAAGTTAATCAAACAAACTACAATAATATAATGTTTATACCTGTATGTGTATCTTGTTGTATGTTCTCAGCATGTTGAGACATTTCAGTCATATCTGTATTTTATAATTAATTTTAAAAAAAGCAAATTGTTATATTCATTAATTTCATGGTAGAAATGTTTAAAATGATTATATATATATATATATATATATATATATATATATATATATATATATATATATATATATATATATATATATATATATATATATATATATATATATATATATATATATATATATATATATATATATATATATATATATATATATATATATATATATATATATATATATATATTTACATACCTATGTCAATTATTGCTTCATCTCGATGTTCAAGTTCTTCAAAATTTCGAGAAACATCACTTAGTGTTATTGGACTTTGTCTTGCAACATTTCGTGGTCCATTTACTGAATTGCATTCATTAGTTGTTGATTTCCCTCCTTGAGTCGTCGTGCGACAAAATACAACTAAACAAAAATTAAGTATTATATATATGATATTGAAATACAAAAATAATTATAGAAGTTAATAAAAATACATTGCGTAAGAAAATGAAACAACGTAAAAATTGAAATACAAACCATTTGTGAGATCACTAAAGGGAGTACGTGGTGTCATATTCATACTCGCATCATTACTTGTTGACGTTTGACCTGGATTACTAATTTGTATAAGTAAGAGTTTTTCGACCTGATGTAGTATAAATTGCATAATTTATCTTAAAAATTTTGTTAGGCTTCATCTTAATATTCAAGAAATATTACTAACCTGTTGATGTTTCGGTAATTGAGTTCTTCATTCGCTTCCTTTGTAAAATTTCTTTTCTATTAGCTCTTGCTATCTTTGCGTGTTCAACTCTATTATCAACGGTTATAATCGAATGTTCTGTTAAAAAAATAAAATAAATTATTTTTTTGAAAGAACAATAAAGTAAATAATTACTTATGATTAATTAATTCAATTGATTCAAAATAGCTATTTATAAGTATGAAATCAAACCGTTACTTGTATCCAAACTTGATTCGGATAAAATGTTTTGTTTCCGTGGTCTTCCTCTACGACGCTTAGGTGGATTGAAATCCTCCATCCAGAAATAAACTCTGATGTATATATCCTTAAAAGTAAATAGTATCAAAATAAGAATTTAATAATATATAGTATGATGTAGAAAATATAATAACAACTCTTTGCAAAAAAGTTAAAAGTGTTTACAAATTATAGAAAACCCTAACAAAATGGAAAATTAAATATGTAAAATAATTTGACAAATTATATTTAGTAAATTAATATATACAAACTGTATTTACAATAGAGATGTTAAAAGTGTTTACGACGCTTAGGTGGATTGAAATCCTCCATCCAAAAATAAACTCTAATGTATATATCCTTAAAAGTAAATAGTATCAAAATAAGAATTTAATAATATATAGTATGATGTAGAAAATATAATAACAACGCTTTGTAAAAAAGTTAAAAGTGTTTACAAATTATAGAAAACCCTAACAAAATGGAAAATTAAATATGTATAATAATTTAACAAAATATTTAGTAAATTAATATATACAAACTGTATTTACAATAGAGATGTTAAACTATCATTTAACCCAAGTATTTTAGTCATTTTTCAATTTATTAATGATGATAGCTACTCAATATTTTTAAAAACACACTAAACATACACTTTAAAATCAATTATACTGCTAACTCTCTACAATATTCTTATAAATGAAAAAAGAATTAAACTATGATTCGTATCTAAAAAATCTCTAGCCAATTTCAATTTTTTTTAAAATAACTCCAACTTGATAGTTTTAAATATTTATTTGACTATAAAATTGAATTCGATCTAACCCGATTTTACTGCTAAGAGTATTGATTCCCAGTTATAATTGCATGGTATTCCATTGGACCTTTCAATCTTATTGTACTTGCATTTAAGTTTTCGTTCGTTGGTTTATGAATTTACCGTCTCAACTAAGAATATGAGACGGTCTCACTCAAAAATGCGTCCTATACTAAATTCGATCTAATCCGACTCTGGAGTTAATTTTTAAAATTATTATAAAAATCAATGCTGATATAAGCAACGATTTTAAACCGACTTGAATCAACTCATCCGAAATTGACCCGGCGACCCGAATGAACTCCTTTAAAGTATTCTTACAATTGTCATTACACTTCATGTGTATATTTACAATTGTCATTTCACTGGAAATTTCTATGTATATATGTAGGATACCATTGTAATTATTTTATTTTTAAATTTTACTTATATTAAAGGAAAATTTACTTTTAAACATACAAACTTTGACCCATTTTCTTTTAAACATACAAACTTTCGTTTATTATTTAAACATACGAACTTTGGGGGGTATATTCCAAAAAGTTATGGATGACTTGTAAGCGGATGAACCGGTTACTTCTTCACCATCTTCATCTTCACCATCTTCATCTTCTTATCTTCACCATCTTCATCTTCACCATTTCATCTTCACCATCTTCATCTTCTCATCTTCACCATCTTCATCTTCACCATTATCAACCCACAAAAAAAAAAAAAAAATCTGGTTCTTCAATTGAAGAACCCAAAAACAATGAAAACCCAAAAATCAATTCTCCATAGCAATTCTCACTAAAAAAATTAGACATTAAAATCAATTCTCACTAAAACCCCAATTCATATACCATAAAAACTAGTAAAAAAAACAGCAAAAGAAGGAAGAAATTCAACAAAAAAAACCCAGAAAAATGGTACAGTAAGAAAGAATCTCACTTGTGGTCACAAACCATAAGAAGACCACCATCTTTACAAACAAAGCAGTAATCTTCAGAGCCTTCTACATCTTTTATTTGTTCTTCTGTATCTTTTATTTGTTTTTCTTCAATGTTTTCTTCAGCTTTTTCTTTTATTTGCTTATTACTTTTTCTCTTTCTCTTTACCATTAGATATTAAAATCAATTCTCACTAAAAAATGAATACCCAAAAACAATGAAAACCCAAAAAAAATGCTGAAAATCCTTTGATTAATTCAAACCCAAATACAAATTAAACCCTAATTCAACCCAAATGAAGAACAAATCAACAAATTGAAGAACAAGTCATTCCATTCTTTATCTTCAACCCTAATTCAACCAAAATGAAGTACAAATCAACAAATTTTTAGAGATTTAAAATGGGTAATTGAAAACAAATCTGAAATTTTATAAGATCCAGCAACCAACCCACTAAAATCAACCCAAATTGAAAACAAATCTGAAATTTTAAAAAATCTGGAATTTGTATTAATTTTTAGAGATTTGAAATTATCATTTACCATTTGAGAAGAAGCCATTGAAGAACATTGATGCCTCTTGAAGAAGAATGTTGTGTGAGTTAGAGCTTCTCAAGCTTGAAGAAGAAGAAGAAGCCATTGAAGCCATTAAAGAAGAAGCTTGAAGAAGAAGCTTCTCAACATTTGAGAGGGTAACCGGTTAAAAAGGGTTAAAAATGGGTCAAAAAACCGGCTATAACTTTTTGGGAATATACCCCCCAAAGTTCGTATGTTTAAATAATAAACGAAAGTTTGTATGTTTAAAAGAAAATGGGTCAAAGTTTGTATGTTTAAATGTAAATTTTCCTATATTAAATTGAAAGTATTAAAAAAAAAAATTCATATCCCACTAAGCTTTTGTCATTTCCCATAAGAAATGATTATACTCATAAGTCATACTTGCAAGTTAAAGATTTTCCATTGCACCTTTCAATATTGTTGTACTTGCATTTATGTTTTTGTCATTTCTCATTTTTTTTTAATAATAATGATGATAGCTGCTTAATATTTTTAAAAACACACTAAACATACACTTTAAAATCAATTATATTATTTAGAGAACTAACCCTGTACATTATTCTTATAAATGAAAAAAGAATTAAATTATGATTCGTATATAAAAAATTCTCTAGCCAATTTCAATTTTTTTAAAAAATTTCAACTTGATAGTTTTAAATATTTATCTGACTATAATTTGAATTCAATTACTTGCATTTAAGTTTTCGTCCGTTGGTTTATGAATTTACTGTCTCAACTAAGAATATGAGACGGTCTCACTCAAAAATGCGTCGTATACTAAAATTAAATTCGATCTAACCAAACTTAAAAATAAATTTTAAAAATACTATAAAAATCAATGCGGATATAAATGTCGATTTAAAATCGACTTAAATCACCTTATCCGAAATTGATCCGGCGACCCGAATGAACTCATTTATAGTATTCTCACAATTGTCATTACACTTCATGTGTATATTCACAATTGTCATTTTTTCTATGTATATATCTAGGATACCATTGTAAATATTTTATTTTTAAATTTTTAAAATTATTATAAAAATCAATGCGAATATAAGCAACGATTTTAAACCGACTTGAATAACCTCATCCGAAATTGACCCGGCGACCCGAATGAACTCCTTTAGAGTATTCTTACAATTATCATTACACTTCATATCCCAAAAAAAAGTATAAAAAATTATCTCAAAAAAAAAGTATAATAAATTTTCATATCCCAATAACTTTTTTGTCATTTCCCATAAAAGAACTACCAATAGTAAACCGTCACTTTTGGTTCACTTACCCTCAACCTAAAAAACCTTCTTACTTCCCTATACTCCTCAATTCCTCATACCCCTATATACCTAATCTCATTATTTCCCCTATACTCCTCACACCCTAAATGCTTTTCAATATCTTCACAAATATGGAGTACTTCAGTTCCATCACTTATGCTTCTTCAAATACAATTTTACTATTCTCTTTCAAATCTCATTTTGTAGAAAGATATAAACAACAAATTTCATAATTTTATTTATTTTCATGATAACATTTTGTAAAACAAACTATTTTATGGTTCATTAGTTTTAGCCATTTAAATGGCAAAACACTTGAAAACCGAATTTTTTAAGCTTTTTTTCATGGTTTATTGGTTGTTTATGTACTTTTATTTAACATCAAAATCATGTATTTCTTCCTTTAAATCTAACATGCTATTTTAGGGTTCATTTGTTTTAGCCATTAAAATGGTTAAACTCTTGAAAACCCTTTTTTTAAGCTTTTTTTCTTGGTTTATTGGTTGTTTATGTACTTTTATTTAACATCAAAAATCATGTATTTCTTCCTTTAAATCCAACATTTTATTCTAGGGTTCATTAGTTTTAGCCATTAAAATGCTAAAACTCTTGAGAGCCCTTTTTAAAGCTTTTTTTCATGTTTTATTTGTTGTTTGTCTACTTTTAATTAACTTCAAAATCTTGTATTTCTTCCTTTAAATCTAGTCTTGGTTTCTTACAACGCTATTTATATGTCAATATCGTCTTGTGTTGTATAAAGAATCATGAAAATCCAACGTCTAGGACGAATGGTGGTATACATGATTTCAACACTCTAAAATTTTGCCATAAAAAGTGTTGTAGATATACCAAATGCTAAAACGCCGAAAAAAAAGGATAATAATTGATGAATTTTTATTAGTTATGATATGCAAGATATAAATCGGAGGTTTCTCAACCAGAAATCAAAAGGTAAAAGAAATTTATCTACACTAATGTTTTTTTGTATTAATATGTCATGCATCCTTTACAAATTTGTAGATCTACATCTACTTTCACTAAAAGTAAAATAAATGAAAACTACGTATATGATATTAATGGGTAGGATTTCTTGATAGTTTATAATTATTTATATACATTATTTGTAGGTAAAGGTAAAGGACCTTCACAGTATCCCGCACAAGAAATGTACATTATTTGTTGATGAAATATATAAGTATGTTTTATCTACATTTATCTCACTGTAAATTGTTAAATATTAAGATTATGACAAAAATATATTTTAGTTTTTTAACAATTTTTTGGATCTACATCTACTTTCTCTAAAAAACATAAAAACAGTATTAATGGGTATAACATCAGTTATGTTGTTTGTTTCTTTATTAAGATGGACATTTCTACTTTCTCTAATTTTAATTTTTTTTTGCAGGTCATAAAATGTAATGTTATAATATTGACATATAGATGTATAGTTTAAAGGTCATAATAATTGTAATTCATAGTTTAGGTTTATAAAATGGTTTGTAATATAAATAGAGTTAGAATTTAGTTATAGCATCTGCACAACTTTTGGATGTTCTTATGGACACAGGTATGACCTTCTTTCCTTTACTCTTTTAACATCTGTTTTCTTTATTAGAACATGTTTGAATTTAAACTAATTATTAATCTTCCACTATTATATGTTTTTTAATAATATATACATCTTGAAAAAATGTGAAAAAGATGAGCACAGTATTTAGAAAACTATAGTATCAACCTCTTAGGCATAATTGTAGTTAATAAATTAGTAAATAAAAATAAAAAAATAGTATTAATAGTAATTGTTCTATTCATTAGCCATATAGACATATCTTAGAGAAATAATTTGTGTTGGATTACTTTTTTTCTATTAAATTCAAATACTGATTAAGACACTTGTCATGTAAATGAAAATTGTTCTAGTCAAAAATATTATAATATCCTACATAAAGATAAAACAACATGAGTATTGATATCAAGAAAACTAATAAATCTTACATGTAAATTGACATATTGAATACGATATCAATGGTAAACAGTAATGCATAAAAATATAATAATACCTTTAATTTGAAACAGCTTTATATCAACTCTTTTTCTGCAATGAAGCTTCAATTTAGAACAACTTTATTTTCTTGACTCTTTTGTATTGAAAATTATATGCTTTTGTATGTTAGTTTTGATTTTGTGACATTTAATAAGCTTTTATCTTTAGAAATCATAATAATATATAAATTAAGAATATGGAATTCTATATTAACATAATAATACATTCTTAACTTAAATAGGAAACAATATGTTTTACATTTCCATCATTTCTTGAAATTGCCTTAATACAATCACTTATCCTTATTAGTGATATTTTAAATTCCCAATATATCACAAAATGCCTTAACATCATATTGTGAATTATAATTACACTGCGCTTAATTAGGTAACTATTTATGAATATGTGCCTAAATATCATCATTAGTGATATTTTTTTAAATTCTTTCTTCACTGAATTAGGAAACATTCTTTTTACTGATCTTGCAATTTTAAAACTGCCTTAATACACTTTTATAAATTTGGCAAATGTGGGCAGTAATTAGACAATTAGTCATTTCCTTTTATTTGTGATATTTTAAATTTCCAGTAGATCTCAATATTATAATTTAAATTAACTGAAGATCATTATTATTGATATTTTTTAAAAATACTCTCCTTATCGAAATGGGAAACAAATTATTTTACAGATCCTTCTTGAAATGGGAAACAAATTATTATTGCTATTTTCTAAAGATACTCTCCTTATTGAATTGGGAAACAAATTATTTTACTGATCCTTCTTTTTTAAAACTGCCTTAATGCATCACTTTTATAAATATGGCAAATATGGGCAGTAATTAGTCAAATAGTCAATTCCTTTTTTTATTAGTGATACTTTAAATTCCCATCAGATCTCAATATTATAATTTTAAATTGATATTTTTTTAAAATATATTTTCTTTATTGAAATGGGAAAAAATTTGTTTTATTGATCCAGCAATTTGAAACTGCCTAAATGCAATTTTGAAACTGCCTTAATTTCACTTTTCTAATTTTGGCAATTATGGGCAGTAATTAGTCAATTCGTACATTTAAAGGTAAAGCCTCATTAGGAGGTGACACCTGTTATTTTCCAAGAAAATTAATAACAGAAGGGCATCCATAAATTTCTTAAAATCCAACATATAACATAAATCAATGTACCAAAGCAAAAAAGTAAATAACAAAAAACATAAAAATCATTGTCAATTTATTCAAATTTGAACTAAATTTCTAAAATATCAAATCTCTTGCTTTGGAATCTTGGTTGATGACATCTCAGCCAAACTTGATTCTACTTCTTCATGAGGTCTTTTTAGAGGAGTGAAATCACTTGTTTCGTCTTGTACAGAAAGAACTTCAGCCATCTAATATACATTGACAAACGTTACATTAGTTTTGTGAATTTATTTGATAAAATTGATACAAAATATGAGAATCATATACCTTATTGTCACTGCTTTCTTGATCTGGTTCCTTAGTTGTATAGGATGCCTAATACAAAATAACATATTTAGTAAATAGAATTAATAGTTTAACGGTAATATAATCTAAAATACACTGAATATTTTACCTCTGCCTTTATTACAAACTTTTCTATGATACTTTGCTCATCAGTGATATTCTTAATGGAATATGTTCGGCTACCTTTTTCGACATTGAACTTTGAAACTTTGTATTGGAAAAGAAAACGCTTATCAAGTAGTACATCTAACTCTGATGGAAAGCCATATGGAAATTCTGACTGCATTTAACTCAATGTAACATAAATTAGGTATGTAGTTGTCACTTAAAATGTGCAATGGCAAAAATATAGGAAAGAAAGCATATGAACCTTAAGATGTCGGTCTAGAACAACTTTGGTTGTGAAACCTATTAATTCTGTTGCATGTGGTTCCCATAGAATTAAAACAGCTTGACCCATATGATTATCTCTCACTTTGACTTCAATTTTGTATCTAATTCAAAAAATAAAGCATAAGAAAATGTTTATGTTAATAATAGTGTCACTCTAACACTTAGTTAATAATATATTGCTACTGAACCTTGTTAAAGCAAGTGGTGCATCTTGCTGACATTTGTGGCATCTCATTCTTCCATCCTTTTTGAATATTTGACTGCAACACTTTATGCATGATGTATAATACCATTCACTACGCTCATTTAAAGCATATATTGTACCAATGGTTGCATAATCTCCTTCAAGAGTCGTTGGTAGTTCACTAAATATAATACTTTTGCAATTCAAAATCTTAGTTTCTAATGAAATGGTTGAACTGGATGAAGCTTCAGTTAATTCAGTTGACCTAAATGTGTCTTCTTTAATTCTGAATACAAAATATATTAACAATTATTAAATACTTATTAGGAATATATAAAATCAATTGAATTTTGTATATAGTGACCTCCTCTGAAAATCTTCTAATTCTGGTATGCTTGGATTTATCATAAGACAGCTTGTTCCCATGCAGTTTTGAATGTAGGTATTACCTAAAACACATAGGTTTGTTGTTATTTTGTATAAGTAATTACAAAAAATTGTATAAAATTTAATTGCGTACCTCTCCAAGACTTTATCTTTGCTTGTAGAACTATTATGAATCTTCCCTTGTCACTTCCAATGTTTTGAATGTGATTGTGTACTTGTTCGGCATAATTATCCTAAAGCCTTAAACCCAATTTAACTCCACTGTAAATATCACCATAAATTTAAAATATGAAACAAATGTAGTAATAAGATATTAAAATAATTATTACATATGCTATGTAAAATCTCACTTTGTGTTTATCAGGTCCAGATTCATGGTTTTTTTGTCCGCTGAACTATTAAAATCTCCAAATTGTCCAACTTCCCCAATAATATCTAAATACCCAAATAATAGTAAGTTAGTACGTTGTAATTAATTGTTGCATGCATTCTCATTGATATAATTTATCGTTATTTTTAAAAAGTTTACATACCTATCAAGTACTTGTCGTCTACAGCATCATTACCCAATATATCTTCAAAATCAGTAAAATTATAAATTGACTTGCTAATTTCAATGTCTTGAATTTTTTTAATTACTGATGTCTTCCAAAAAAAGAGTTTACATTTATGTTTAGTAGGTCTATATTCTCCATCCATGTCATAGACAGCAAATTTTGTAAAAAAATATGACTTCCCCTTTTCAACTGATTTTGAATGGGTTGAAAGACCATCTTTTCCGATTGTAGCTAAAATTGATGTTGCTTGTGAATAAACAAAAATACACATAAGAGATTAATGCATAAACAATAAATCATATTTCTTTGATTTAAAACAACATAAAAACCTTTTCATCTATAAGTATCATATGAATTGATGTTATTTCTCCCCTGTTTTGATATTCCCATACATGTATAACTTTTGCTTTGATATTCCAATTTCCCCTATCTGATTTGATATCATCTAGATAATTAACACCCATTACAATTACAATGGTTTTGTATATAAGCAATGCAAGAAGAGTTAATGAGTTATTAGTAGAGAATTCTAAAATTATTTGTGAATGGTTTGGTTTAAGATGAATCTATATAACTATATATAAGCCAGAAAAGTTGGTAATGTCATTTGTATCCGTATTTGAAATTTGAAAATCACTTATTCAATATTGTGAATTATAATTACACTGCGCTTAATTAGGTAACTATTTATGAATATGTGCCTAAATATCATCATTAGTGATATTTTTTTAAATTCTTTCTTCACTGAATTAGGAAACATTATTTTTACTGATCTTGCAATTTTGAAACTGCCTTAATACAATTTTATAAATTTGGCAAATGTGGGCAGTAATAAGACAATTAGTCAATTCCTTTTATTTGTGATATTTTAAATTTCCAGTAGATCTCAATATTATAATTTAAATTAACTGAAGATCATTATTATTGATATTTTTTAAAAATACTCTCCTTATCGAAATGGGAAACAAATTATTTTATTGATCCTTCTTGAAATGAGAAACAAATTATTATTGTTATTTTTTAAAGATACTCTCCTTATTGAATTGGGAAACAAATTATTTAACTGATTCTTCTTTTTTAAAACTGCCTTAATGCATCACTTTTATAAATATGACAAATATGGGCAGTAATTATTCAAATAGTCAATTCCTTTTTTTTATTAGTGATACTTTAAATTCCCATTAGATCTCAATATTATAATTTTAAATTGAATTTTTTTAAAAAATATTTTCTTTATTGAAATGGGAAAAAATTTGTTTTATTGATCCAGCAATTTGAAACTGCCTTAATGCAATTTTGAAACTGCCTTAATTCCACTTTTCTAATTTTGGCAATTATGGGCAGTAACTAGTCAATTCGTACATTTGAAGGTCAAGCCTCATTAGGATGTGACACCTGTTATTTTCCAAGAAAATTAATAAGTAGTATGATAATTCTTACCGTAAATTATATGATATGTAGTAGTAATTTAGGAAATATATAGTATTATATACATTTTAAAAAGAATACGTTTAGGAACTATGTAGTATTAGTAATGATAATTATGTGGTAGTAGTAATTTAGGAAATATATGTAGTAGTAGTTTAGGAAATATATGTAGTAATTTATGGTATTCATAGGTCATAGCCGTTGATTAGGAAGTTAGGAAATATATAGCGGTCAACCATTTGGAAATATAGCCGTAAAATAAGTACTATTCCAATACCAATAAGATCAAGTAATTTGTGTTTAAGAAATATATGTAATAATTTAATTTAAGAAATTTCCTAATAACCGCAAATTGGGAAGTTAGGAAATATATTTTTAAGTATTCTAATACCAATAGCTGTAAATTAGGAAGTTAAGAAATAGATGTAGTAATTTAATTTAAGAAATTTCCTAAATTAGAATTTGGCTTTTGGCGGAAAAAATTTACTTCAGAAGATGCCACATGTCCCAAGGTGGTTTCTGTATTAGTTTTATTTATAGATAGATTATAATAACAATTATTTTTCAATGATTATACTTAATTATACTAGTCAAGTAGTAATTACTATTTTAATATTTTTAAGGTCAATTCATACCAACATATATCTATACAAGACTTTCTCAACTAAATAACTAGCTGGCATCATTCAATAAAACAAATACTCTATTAGTTTTTTTTTTCAAAAACTATTTTTTTAGTTGCATTAAGCACAATTACATACAAATTCAAATAGTGGATAAAATGGTATAAGTTTCAATATTGCCTTTACTCGTGATGACATTAAATAATAGCAAATTATAATGAGATATTAAAGAGATAAATAAAATTTTACTACCCTTAAAGGAAGAAAATGAATACTTGAATGACGTATGTAGGTGAGACCATATTATTCATTTGGTGAAGCATAGGTGTTGTCAGGGGCGGATCTAGAAAAAAATCAAATGCTGTCGATAACGATAACATGAAAAAAATTCATCAACGTTTTAAATTACGGTAATTGACTCCGTCGAGTTTTCATATTCTGAAAACGACACATAATATCATCATTTGACAAACTTTATAACAAATCACATTCAAAATAAGTTACAACCGAGAAACCACTATTTTGAAATACGTATCCATTTCTAACTCCGTAAAACACAATAATTTGTTTAACAAATTGAACAAAGAATGTCAAGAAACAATGTTTAACCCTAAATTAGTAAATTGATTAACCCTAAATTGATTCAAAATCAAAAATCTCATGAACAAAGAATGAAAGAAATCAAAGAATGTCAATTGTCAAGAAATAATCTTTATGAAAAATAACCCTAAATTGATTAACCTAATATATTGATTCATGAATGAACAAAG
Source organism: Amaranthus palmeri (assembly GCA_019776075.1). NCBI lineage: Eukaryota > Viridiplantae > Streptophyta > Magnoliopsida > Caryophyllales > Amaranthaceae > Amaranthus > Amaranthus palmeri. Next base: position 31,866 of record JAAKBH010000923.1, read on the forward strand.
ATTCAAAGAATGTCAAGAAACAAATCAACAATGTTTAACAAATTAACAAATAACAATCAACATTCAAAAAAACCAAAAAATAAGATCAAATTATTTCAATGAGAGTTTCTTAGTACCACGAAACTCAATGAGAAAATCAAAAAGAAAAAAAAGGGTAAGCCGTGAGTGAGAGTTTCTGTGAGACAGTGAGAGTGACGACTTACCTTAGTACCACAAAGTTTTCCGCCACCGATGAAGCCGACAGCCGTGAAGGAGGAGTGAAGAAGCCGTGAGATTCGTCGCCGACTGTCGGTCCCGTCTCTCTCAGTCTCAGATCTAGGTTTTCGAAATTTGGAATGGGTTTTGGAAATTGGGGAAATAAGAAATTGAACCTGGGAGATGGGAATGGGTAAATGGGTTTTCGAAAATTAGAAAAAAAAAAAATCTTGCTGTTAGGAGGAATTGAACCAAGGTATATGCTGTCATATACCAATAGCCTTACCAACTGAGACACTTGGTACATCAACATATAACTATATTTGAAAATCTATATTAGTCAAATGCTGTCAATTGACAGCATTGACTAATACTAGATCCGCCCCTGGGTGTTGTTTCTAAATGAGGTTATATAGCATATTGTGTGTGATGGATTAAAATATACTCCCTCCAATTCATTTTACTTGTCCATTTTACCTTTTTCACACATGCCGAGGCAACATTTTAACCTTTAATATCTTTAATTGTGTATAATTAAAAATTATAAAAATTTGATATTAATAATTTTTGCATTGAGACGAACAAAATAAGATCCCACATGACTATATTTTAACTTATATATTGAGAACAAAATACAAATTAAGAGTGATTAGTGAATAGTAACCAAAAAGTAAAGTGGACAAGTAAAATGAATTGGAGGGAGTATTTTTTTCCGTCTTTTGAATTTGCTAAACAACATGTAAAAAGCTTTAAACTCGATTTACGTTATGTAGTATATGAAAAGAAAAAGGAAAATTTGCTCAAAATAATCTCAACTATCACCCGTTGGCCTAAAATAATCTCAACTATCAACTATTTTTAATAATCTCATAATTTGTTGAAAACATATCCACCCCCCTCTTAACCAGCTGGAACAGGTAACTTTTCCACTTTTTTTCTTTCTTGTTTGATGTCTATATCATCATGAGCTTTGGTCATTTTCCATCTGATGCCTGTTTTACCATGTGTCTGTTTGGTTTTGGGTTAATTATATATAGAACATTGAGATGGAGGGATTAAGTAAAATGGAAATATTTTTGATGGTAAAGGTACATTGAGTTAATAAACATAATGTAATCCATTCCAACCTTTTTCTTGTACAATTTGTACGTAAAAAGCTTACTTTGGACTTTAGAAAGTAGAATTCAGAAGCAAGAATCCTACGTATAACAAATTTGAGCCATCAACTACATTCTCTTCGTTCCATGGTTGCAAGTTGAAAACACAAATTCAGATTTCTAATCCTTCAGAATGTGTTGTCATATTGGATTTGTGTTCAGTCCCAACTTATCACAAGTTTCTTCAAGACATGGTTTTCAGTTTCTAGCATCACGAGTTAATTGCTGGTGCCATGAAAGCTGGAAATACTACTAGATTTACGAAAACAAATGGCTATTGAGCAATTTAAGGGCCAGAGTGAAAAGGTCAATTAGAGCCTTAATTGGCTTCTTACTACATGGGAATAAGGGAAAGAAAGTGTTATCATTGAAGGTGTACACTTGAGTCTTAATTTTGTAGTGATTAGAGGAATTTTAGTTAATGAATGCGTGGTGTTCTAGATTTTGAGATTCTGAGCTTGTCTTGCTTTTTTGGCAGATGGGCCGGGGTTTACGAAGAAGCATCCTTCAATTATACCGTTCATGATATACATTTCTAATGAAGATAAACACTTGGAAAGGTTTGCAGTACGTGCAAAGTACATGACCCTGGATCCAACAAAAAAATAAATATGTTAAATACATTAAAAATATTATAACAATTCAAGAATAACTATGCAATAGAGCACACAAACATCTTGTTTCTAAGATAAAAACACTAACGTAGACAAAAGTGTTGCAGCAATCCATGCCACAATTTTCAAGTGTTTAAGGAGGTGTGAGGCTGGAGAGCATCTATATGACCCAACCACTGACACAGTAAGTGCTTTTTACGAGAAATTTAGAAATCAGTGTGATGTCGATTCTCTAAGTTCAAAAGGGATGCTTCAACTCATTCAAAGGCAGGGGTCATCGAGACATCTGATGGCTCCTCTTAACAATGTTGGGTTTGTTGCCTAGCCTTGGCCAGTTAATTCTATTGAAAGCAATAGAAATCCTGTTCTGGGGCGTGGTGCAGACACTGAGATAGGAACGCCTATGTTTGGACCCATGCAGATCGACAAGGCAGAACCAATTATTCATCAGTTTGGTCACTTTGGCTTAAGTGCTTGGCCTAATGATATTGGGTGAACAAGCCATGCTAGCAGTGTTGGCGAGTCTAGGGCCGAGCGCAATGGAATTGATACTGGCAGTAGATATTATTCTTCCCGCTGCAGCTCACCCCATATGTCCGATGGACCTACTAAAGAAGTAATTCTTTCTGCCTAGTTGATATTTCAATTTCGGGTTGAAACTAATGTTCTATTTCTATAATCTGTTTGATTTTTGTTGGGATCATTTGTTCTTGCGTTTCCTTATTCTGTTTTAACTTGTTATTAGTCGATCGACTTAAATTAAGACCCTTGTTTCTACAGCTTAAGGAAGATATCTCAAATTCTGGCAGCGATGAAGAGGTTAATGATCTTCCAGAAATAGATAGTGAAGAGGAGTTGAGTGGCGGTGACAATTACACTCCAGAAGAGGGACTAATAGATTCCGAAATTATTTTCCTTATGAAATGCAAGGAGAGGGACATAATAGTATTGGGTTTGGAGCTTTGAATCATTCACAATACTCAATAAACCAAAAATCTGTTAACTGTAATCCTTATCAATATGAACAGGCTGGAATGGCCAACACATACACTTTTGAAATCAAGTATATGAAGGTTGCACAACAGTTGTTGGATGAGCTAATTAACCCAAATATATTTATTATTATATTAGTTGGTGCATCCAATAACTCGGTGAAAGAATGACTTCAGCATCAATATAAGAACCAACAAAGATCGCTTTTGTTCTTTCGTTACGCATGTGGTTATAGAGCATACTGCAAGATTTCAAGTTATGCCAATTAATAATCCAACTTTGTTTTTTTTGGCATACATGAAATAAAGTCAGTGTTATCTTGTGTGTCAAAAGTGAGAATTGATGTATGAGAACTATTAATAGGGGAAATTTAAGTATGAATTATATGAACATAACCTTGGTATAGATATACTTTCTTTATTGTGGCATCATGAACATTCATAAACTTTGTGTTTTTCTTTGTCAATCTTTTTGTTGTTGTTATCATAGCCTAATGCATGACACAACTTAATAGTTATCATTGTTAGCCTTAATACTAAACAACTTAGAAGCTACATCTAATAATACGGAAACAACTTACCAAACTATTAAGTAATTATGGCTCGTAAGGCAAGAAACTTATAGACATACAGGAAATTAAAAATGCACATTACTTGCTTTTCTATAATTATATTGTTGTCTTCTATATCTTTTGTATTGTATGTGATCTCTTCACGTAAAGTATCAACATGTTCGGGCATATCTATCCTAGATTTTATTGATGATTGATTGCAAACATCCTTTTCTGAATCAACATTTTCCTCAACAGTTGCACTTATCAACACATTTTTAGGAGATGATTCGTGTTCATTGATTGAATAAAAAGATTCTACATTATCAAGATTGGTTACATCATTTTGTTCCTTGCTTTTCATTCTAAATGATTGTAATTCCATGTGAATAGCTTGAATGCTAGACTCATTGGGTAGGCAGCTAAGAAAATCAGTTGGATCCTTAACTTCTTGGCTCCTGAAAACTGTTGCTCACTTGATCCAAAACATTAGAATCAAAAACGATATTCAAGAGTGGAAAGTACTTGTACTACGCTAGGGGTGGAGATAGATGCAAGAGCATGAATCACTACCTTTGGAGTTTTTTGTGTTTACTTGGTGAAGTTCTTTGATCCCTTGAAAGACAACATTGAAGGACAACGTTGAGGAAGGAAGAAACCTCTATATTGCTATAAATGAGCCCGGCTGATCATTCTCTGATCCCTTGAAAGACAAATACAGGACCCATTTTTTAGACGATTATCAAGATCTTTGGGGAACAGACATCAAGTGGTACATTAAGACGAGCAAACTCAACAATGGAGCACCTGTTGAGTTTCATCGTTACATGAGGATGTCTTCCCTTATCCATATTTCACTCTATTTCACCCTTTCGGATATAGGTAATGTCAAATTTGATCCTAAATAACACCACATATTTTTCTTTTTTAGAGCGCAGTATTGGTCATTTTATTTAGCTTTTAACCTATAAAATAATGACTCAAGAGATCCTGCCAGTTCCATTCGGGCTTCATGCTTCATCAGATGATTTCAAAGGATGTACAATGTACTTGCATCCTGGCCATCATAATCAACTCAAGCAACGACATTCCGCCAACTTTTTGTTAGTTTCTTCAAATTGAGATAGAGTTTGACATATAATCTTTTGATCTGCTTTTACAGATTACGTGATCGAAAAGTTAATGGTTTGTTGGAGCTTTTGCTTTGAATTTGTATAAATGTAGTCTATCTTAATAGCTTTTAACTTATAAAATAACGACATGTACTACAATCGGATGCAAGTACCGAAGTTTAAGTAACAAAGGTTGGATATCGTTACTTATGCACATTGAAAAATGACAATATCTGAGCTGCTTTTAAGATTTTCTACAGATTGAATGGTGCGGAGCTGAATATGTTTTCTATTCATCTTCACCAGCTTCGGGGTCACACATACGCGAAGTATAGGCATCATTAGCCCTGAGAGTTTCAGCTTCCTTTAAAACAACTAAGATGGAAATATCCTCTAAACCATTGCTGACAAACGAGTGTTCAGTATCGCCATTAGCTAGCCTGTGCTTTCTAAAGATTGAATCATAACTATGGTAAAAAAAAAAAAAATTCAGTAATGTGTTCAATGCTATGTTCTTTATGATCATCTTTCTCACCACCATTAACTAAGAAAATGGAGGTACTTTGTATTACTTCTAGGAACACTTAATAGCTTGTTCATCAATTAATAATCGTATTTTCATCATTGATTAAACAACAATGTGTAATATTCATATTTTAAATGTCATCAAAAACACTAATTAATGTTTTGTACTTTGTCTGTACTCTTAATTTTAGAAAAAACAAAATACATGTCATACAAACACGTTAGAACAAACTATAACTTTACAAATTCAAATGCTAAGCAAGAATCCGCATAAATACACATGAGATGTTGTATCAATCTATAAATTTCCTTCTCACTTCATATTAGACCCAAACTTACATTATGTACGTTTAATAACACCATCAAGCAAAACCACTTAAAGCCTTATTTTCAACTTCATGCCGCCAACATGAGATGCATAGTAAATACTTTCGCTTTGAGCTGATTTTTTAAGTAAGAGAACAAAAGCGATTGTCTACTTCATTTAACCTTCAAACAACAGAAACCACAAACCATCTATATTGTCAACAAACAGTTTCTCCAGATGAATAATAGGCCACGCAGAGATCAAAGTAGCATATTGAAACATGAACATGTGCTATTAGAGTTATCTTGTTCACAGAAACCACAAATTTTCTATATTGTCAAGAAAAAGTTTCTCTAGATGGATGATAGGCCACGCAGAAATCAAAGTAGCATATTAAAGCATCAACATGTTCTATCAGACTTATCTTGTTCAAGGGATTTATCATGCTGATCTTTGCTTCATTGATAAAAGAACTAAGCAAAGTTCATAGGTCCAAATAAATAGCATCGCAAGAAAGGATAAGTTTAATCATTGAAATGCTAAAGAAATTGTTGTTCTAACATGAACTTAATGATTGTATTTAATATAACGTACAAGAATCAAAATCAATAAGAATTAGAATCAAGATTAAGATTATGCCTATGATTGGTTTAGAATTAGAATATCAAAATAAAGTGATTGAAGAGAGATATGTATTTTGCAAGTTTGGGATTTACCAGATCAATTTTAACTATAATCTACTAAGCAACTAATCTAAGCCCATGCTTAAAAACAAATCTCAATCAAATAAAGATTCTTTGTTGTTCTCTTATTGTTTTGACAGGTATTCTTATATGTTGTATGAAGTTTGGGTAGACAAAATATCAAGATTCATTTGAGGTGATTATGAACTTTTGTGGATTTTGATGTTTTTATTGGAACATAAAATTATTTCAGTAGCATGGTAGTCTGTGCAATTCTTGACAAATTGTGCAACTCAATAGCAGAAGTTGATCTCCTAACCATAGTGCAAAAACAAGGTCGCGACGTATCGGAAGGGCCGCGTTGGAAAGGTTATAAAAAAACCATTCCGATTTTTCCCCGTTGGAAAGGTGTAAAATAACCGCATTTTAGGTCTGTTCAAGGAAATCTCTTTTTTTTTTGACCGATATTTGGCAATACGACAACCCGTTACCTTATTACCGTTCCTTTACCGCAATCGCGACCGTTCCCGCGTTTTTGCACTATGCTCCTAACTAAAGTGGCACACAAATTGTACAGATGGCTATTAATTATTAACTAATTTGTGTTGATTTATTTTGTACTGTAGCAACAATGTGATTCAGTGATTAATGTGGTCGATTTAGAGCACATTTATGTCCCTATTATAGCATCGCGTCTCGTTGTTTCTCATTGATTTTATACATTTTCCACTTGTTTTCGAAGTATTTTCGGTGTTTTAAGGTTATTTCATGTATTTTCGAAGATTTCGAGGTAAAGTGGCTCGAGTTCGAGGCTTAGGCCCTGTAATCAAAGATGAGACACTTGCTTTAAGGCCTAAGCATGCATTTTAAGCCATTCGCACAAGCCTCACGGAGTTCGGAAGCTATTGCGTGCATCGAAGAGTCCTCAAGGCCAAGAGCAAACGCTGAAATGGCCGAATACTACTCAATTCGGTCAAACCAATCATCATTCGTGCAAACCTAGCTTCCATTCGATCGAATGGAAGTGTTGAAGCTGAGCAAGGTTGTGAAAGTTATTGGAATAGCTGAATGAGGAGTCATTCGGTCGAATTGACCTTGGCTCGGGTGTATTGTGAAGCCCATTCAGACAAATGGATCAAGGAAACATGAGAAACGAGCTTAGAGCCTCTGGAAACCCGAAGCAGAACCATTCGTGTATATCACCTCCATTCGGGCGAATGCCCTTCCCCATTCGGGCGAATGGACTTCAAAATCTACTCAATTTCAGTTTTTGCAAGCTATTCTTCGTGGGACATTTTAGGGCTTTTAGGGCACATCTATTTTTTTTTCAAAAAACTACTGCATATGAGATATTCTTTTGTAAACCGCTACAACTTAACAGATTATGTTAGTGGTCCATTAAATTGGATGGTTGACCCTCACGTACCAGGTACTTTACTCTCAACCTATACTCTTTTTCAACAACAATGAGTTCTTAAATTGAGTCATTGACTTAAAAACAATTAAACAAAACCTAAAATTGAACTATAACAATAATAACAATCAGAGCCTTTAAACCCAACTATTCTGGAAAATATTTTAAGTTCCGCATAAAGTCTAATTCCAACCCATCTAAGTTCACTTCTCAAATGAAACAAAAAAATTTTATGTTTCAAATGGGAGAGAATAAAACAATTGTACTTTAGCACTAACCAAAATCAACAAAACAACCCATAAATTGCAATCAAAAGAATATTTCTATAAACCAACTAAAGTTGAACATTTTAAACAACAAAAATATTTAAAATTTCATGTGAGTAGATTGAATCAACTTACTTCAAACACAACACAATTCAACGAAAAAAACCCTAAAAAATTAAACTCAAAATAATTTATTACAAGTAGGAGAAAGGGAAAAAAAATCATTGAATATGAGCTTAATTAAATGGGTGATGTGCCTGGTACGTGATGGTTAATAATTCAACTTAACGGTCAACAAATGCAATTTATTGAGTGGTAGTGTTTTACAAAGCAATATGTCATATAAGGTAGGATTTTGCAAAAGAGAAGTATCATATTATTTTTGTGTCCCTATGTATTTATCATTTAATTGAAAAATCTAAAGAGTGTCTAGTGCAGTACTCAACAATTACTATTAATACAATTAGTTAAGAATATATTTCATATCTAAGTGTTTTAATATTAATCTTTCAATGTAATTATCGTTAAATTTTTAATTAAATTAAGTCATTTCGTCATTTGTCAGGGCTTCTAAGAATGTAATATTTTTCATTTTCTAACGTTTATCTTATAGTGTGATTTTAAATAGATAATATTAGTTGAAATATATACACAAGTTTAACTGACAATATAACAAGCTCAAAGATTTAAAGTCATCAATATTTATCTTTTACAAGTTCTCGGATTCTCGGATATTCATTAATCTTTTGTTATTTAATTCTTTATTGAGTTCCTAAAGCTCACCACAAAAGTTTTGTATTTGAGGATTATTTTTCAAAGTATTGCTAGCCTAATTTTCTATATTTGATTTTTTGTTATTTGCCTAATTTTTTGTTATTTGCACGAAGAGAGAATCACCATCTTATCATTAAATTTTTTACAACATCATATACTTTTTTGTATAAGCGTTTCTATGTGCATGAATGTTAATTAATTTAATTACACTTAACAATTGCTAAATACTTGTAATTACTACAATACAAAAGGAGCATTAGAGAACAATAACTAAATCCTAATTGATTAGACAACTATCCCGCATTGAGACCTTCTGCAAGGCAGAAACCATACTTCTATTTGAGAGCTCAGCTTCAGAATCATTATGATTGAATTTCACAGAAGATTGGAGCAGCGAATACAAAATTTGTTCATAAGTCTTGCTGCCACGCTATTGTTTTCGGGAACTAGAGCAGAAGTTAAGCCGTTCCAGAAATGGAAGGTGTAAGACTCGTTCAGGATCTTTCCAAGAAGAGCATGCTGATCAGATTTTTCATCATCCGTCTCTGGCAACACGAAATGTCTGTATAAATTATTAGAAAATTTTCGATCATTGTTCCAATAAGACACATGCCTCCGAAAACTAATCCAGTTGGGTACCAATCCAGTGGAGTCACAATAAATATCCAACTTAATTAATATCTCATCAAATAAGGGGACTCATTCCCATTCCAATCTCATACAATCCAACATTCTAATCTTGCAATATCAGAACTCATCCTCTACTATTTCTACGACTGATTCCCACTTGTAGCACTAACTCAATAATATTTAATGGGTGAATTAGTGACAATCAAATGGGATATTTGAAGTGAAATGAAGATGGTAGCAAGTTAAAACCAAATTGTATAATAATTAAAAAGGTACAAAACAAAATTTAAAAAAATAAGAAAGTAAAAACCTTTATTAAAGTTAAATCACAAAAAAAATTAATGCAGATTTTATAGTTATTTGATGGTCGAATTTTCAACCCAATTGTCAAGCAGAAAGAAATTTGATGTGCTATCAACCCCTTTTTCTTGAAGCTACTAATCAGTTCAAAATTGAAAAGACAATGTGATAATGCTCCTTCTATAAATTTATACTATACCTATTAGAAAATGGTAGGCTATAAAAAGGAAGACATAACCGTTAAAAATTATAAAAAGCTGATAATTTGGAAAGATGCATGGTTATCCAGCTTATGCATCACTAATCGAACCCACATACCATCCACTTGATGCTCCATACATATCTAATCCATCCAATTGCAAGGGCCTTCTATGGAATACTCACTAGTTAGCTTGCTAACTCGTGAAAGCTTTTGCTGGCATAAATCCTCACTCAGTCCACAAATAGCTAGAAAATATTCATTCTCTCCATCCCTAATGTAACTAAACATGTGCTAAGTGAACTCGAAAATAAGTCTCAAGTGGAGTAGACTTTGCCGGGTTACATTGTGCTCGGATGTACGCATGATACTCCTGTCCATCAGCACTACATGACTACTTATTAGTTGAAAAATCAATCCTAAGTGAACTCATAAATAAGTCCTAACTGATTCCCACCCCTCGCTACTACCTCGGATGTACGCATGCATGTTGCTGCTCAATGGCTGACTCAAATATCTTAAGCCCATTATTTCACAATTTTTCCATTCTAATTTTTGACCTTAATGTTTTTAATCCTCAATTCCACTTACCATTTTTTGTGAAGGCCAAATTTATTTTTCAAACTGAATATTCCTACTACTCATCCAAGTCGACACGTCACAATATATTTTCTCTCAACCATTTGTCCTACTCATTTCTCGTGCTTACGGTGGAAGGCCAAGCTAATTTTTATTCACCTTGAGGGCAAGGTGGTACTTCAGGCGGCCGGTAGTGCTATGACTAGATATTTGGAAGAATTAGTTTATGAAGGGGTAATTAGGTAATTACTTGTTAGTGTTAACTTGGGGAATAAGTTAGTTCTAAGTAGTAGTTTTCTTATAAATAAGGGAAATTAGAGGCTCATTAGCATGAGGAAAATCAGTAAACACATTGTGGGTGGGTTTTGTACTCATTAGGAGATCTCAAGCGTCTCGAATAGCCTGATCTATCGTTTCTTGTTATGCTTTTAGGGTTGTAATCTTTCTTTTACTTCCAATCAATAGTATATTTCTCTTTTGGCATTTTATACATTTTATTCTTGATTTATTGTTTTTGTTCAATTTACCGGTTCATAACATAATACCTTTTCCGTTTTCGAAATTCCAGATACTACCGCGAAAAAAAAAAAAAACAAAAAAACTACCAAAAATAGCACTCCACATCACAAACTAGCATTAGGTCTCAAGAAGGTACCACCTAACATGGAGTTCTTATTCTAAATCTTTAATGGGTATCAGAGTTACCTAGTTTCTTAACAAACCACCTACTTTAAATTGAACATATTTGCCTTCAACTGTAAAATGATTAAATTATAATGAAAGTGTATAGTGTTTAGAGAAGTTAAAAGTACAGCTATACCTCTGGATATCATTTGAACTTATAGGAAAGAAAAACGACGTGGGTTGCACTTTCAGAGTCTTCTCTTTATTCATATCATTTGCTTTGCTAGAGAGATTTCCAGCGACTCTTGTTAGAAGATCAGCACCATTCCATCTCAGCAAGGTGTCATCATAAGTTGAAACAAACTCTAACATGCATTGCATGATAAAGAAACTGCATTACAAAAAAAAGATATGTGAAAAACAGAAGATACTTTCAAATGTCAATAGAAGGAAAGAATAGAAAGATGATTGCTCCAAGTTAGACAGAATGGATACGCACCAGTATGAACCTAACCAATGCATCCAGCAATTTTGTCATGATATAGTCTAACAGAAAAATATATACTTCAAATAAGAGAAGGCCAACCCAAATTTCCAACATACACTTTGTCTCTAATGCTGATTTGAAGGAATTTTTTTCAAAGAAGTTACCACATTAATTTTGTCATGATATAATCGGTTTGACTTTTCAATCTCACTCCTTGCCTTTCTTTTCCTTTTATTTTCTTTGAACGAGATAAATTCTTTCCAACATAACATGTTCCCTATTTATCGGAACATTAAATGTTTCACGATATATACTTGAGAGTTGGAAACATTGCCCAACGCAACAAAAGTGTAATGTATACTCCCTCTATCCCATATATTTAGCCTTATTTGCTAAAACTCACTTTATTATCTATAGTAATTTTTTTTCTTACTCTATTTTGTTTGTTTGTGAAAGTATAACAAATGGTTTAGTTTAGGAGAGAGGAATTAAAGTGAAATGCGTCGTTGAAAATGTGTTTTGATGGTATAGAAAGTGGGGTCCACATCCTAAAAAGGAAATATAGCAAAAATTTTAGGATAACCCAAAATGGAAATATAGCTAAAATTATGGGACAAAGGGAATAGAAATTTTGAGATGCTGTTTCTCAATGTTCTCTACATCCACAACACATTTACTCCTCTATCCCTGCCATTTAGCCACATTGGCTTTTGGCATGAAAACTAAGAAATTTGATATATTGGGTTAAAGTAGTGAGAATTTAGAAATAAGAGAGATAATACATATGTACAAATGTTAGGATCATAACCAAAACTAGAAACAAGACAAATTCATTGGGATGAACTAAAAGGGAAATGGGACAAATTGAGTGGACAAAAGGGTATACACTAGGTAAATTTTCAAGCTAGAGTAAATGCAACCCAAATTGACTACTTGTTGATAAGGATAATAGATAGAGGTAGCTGTCTAAGTTGTCAGGTTATCCCACAAGAGTGTATAGCCACCCATTACAAACTCTTTGTCGTAGATTTTCGCCTTGAAGCAAGACCAAAGGATAAAATAAAAACCTAAAGAGGAACATAGGATTAAATAGTGGAGATTAAAAGAGCGATAACTTTGACGTAGAAGTTAAAAGTTAGAAAATAAGCTGATTGGGAGGTAACTTTGGATGTGGATGATATTTGGAAAAAGATTGAAACTTTCGTCACTCGAATTGCTGAGGAGATTTTAGGGGATTCAGGATTAATATCTTGGTAAAAAAGATACAACATGATGGAATGAGAAGCTCAATACAACTATCAACGAAGAGGAAAAAATGTTATATTGCAATAGGAAAATACATAAATAAGGGAAATTGTGCCAAACATAAGTAAATAAAAACTAAGACAAAAGTAACAGTTTGCGGCAAAATAAAAGGCTTTAAAAAGGTGTTTGACAAACTAGATTCTAAAGAATGAATAAAAGATGTTTATAGTATGGCAAAGCGGAGAAAATCAAAAAATAATAACCTAGGCGTAACAAAGTGTATTATAGATAAGGATAAGAACTAACTAGATCAGGACAAGAACATCAAGGATCGATGGAGGGAGTATTTTGATGAGCTAAATAATAGGGAATCGGAAAATGTTGTGTGGGACACAACAACCACTTCCTTAAATAAAAATAGAAAATTTATGTGAATAATACAAAAATAAGAGGTAGAGCACGCTTTGAAGAAAACGAAGCTAAATAAAGTGGTTGGGCCAAATGGTAAACCTATTGAGGTATAAAGATGTCTGGTGACGATCAAAGTAACTTTGCGAACTGATCTATTCAACAAGATTTAGAGAACAAAAGCCCAATGGCTGGAGATGTACTATAGGGCCCACTTACAAGATCCAAGGAAATGTCCAAGATAGCTCCAACTATTGAAGAATAAAACTTATGAGTCATACTATTAAGTTATAAAAATAGTGATAAAGATACGTATGAGGAGATGCACCAGAATATCAAAGGACCATTTGATACTATGTCTATGTGATGCCTAGTACTCAGTAGCTCAACTTTCCAGTAACTCAAGCACAAAAACAGTAAGCAAGCAAGAAAAGAATATAGGTGTTAGAAAACAGAGAAATAAGAAGAGAGAAGAGAAGAGAATTAATGGAATGCTTGTATTATGTATTAGAGGACGTTGTGTCCCCTCGAGCTCTTCGAGTGGCTCGATAACTCCTTAAAGGTACAAGACCCCAAATGGTACTACAAGCATAAAAAGATCTAAACATTCATTGACTATATATAGAAGAGTACTATATTCTAGAAAGCCCTCCATAGTACAGCTCATCATTTAGAAATAACTACCCTGACATCATTTTAGTGTGAATGCAGCCAAGGTGAGGTCCCCACAAGCCGTTATTTCCTTCATTTCTTCCTTCTTGCATACGTGTGAATGATACTGGGCCTGGGCTGTGGTGATTGATCCATGACAATACCCGACCCAACGAGAGACACCTTGTCCTCAAGGTGGAAGTCAGGAAAAAGAGAATTGATGTTGTCATAGAGCTCCCGTGTAGCATCAACGATGGGTAAGTCCTTCCATTGAATGAGCACCTGTGCTGTGGACCAAGGTTGTGAGGGATCTTTACGAACGCCCAAAACTGCAGCTGGAGTCACGATCAATTCCAAGGAAGGAGACAGATTACTTGGAATTGGTGTTGGATTGAAGGCAGCTCCATGGGCCTTTTTAAGTTGAGAGACATGAAAAACCGGATGTATTTTGCTCTCCGTAGGTAAAACGAGTCGATATGCCACCGCTCCCACTTTAGCTTCAATTTCGAATGGGCCATAGAAACGTGATGAAAGCTTATCACAAGGTCGCCTAGCCAATGATTGTTGACGATATGGTTGTAGCTTGAGAAAAACCAAATCGCCCGCTTCAAACGAAACTTCACGACGCTTATGATCCACCCACGAATCAAGTTAAATTGTAAATCATCCAGAATTGCATCCCCTTCCCTCAGTAATTGATCCAAACTATCAACCGGTGTATAATTCGCACCCAAGCGTATCACCGATGGAAGAGCCCGACCATAAAGAGCTTTAAAAAGGAGCCATATTGATGGACATGTACGGAGCCCTGTGTTTTAAAAAGCGCGCCTGAGGCGCTAGGCGCTAGGAGGCGCAAGCCAAATCGCCTCGGAGACTCCAGGCGCAGCGGATACACTAAAGCGTGGGAAAAGGCGCGCCTCGCAAGCGCCTCCGTCGCCTCTCGCCTCATGCGCCTCCTTCGCCTTTTGGAGTTGAGGCGTTGCCCTAGGTCTGAATGGGTTGGATTAAGAAAACCCATTTTATTACTTAAATACCCTTTATTTTAAATGATTTAAAATTAAAAGAAAAAGCCCTAAATTAAAAAAAAAAAAAAAAAAAAAAAAAAAAAAAAAAACTAACGTCTGGAATTTGACGAGTCATTCCTTCGAGCGAAGCTGTTTCCTTCGAGCGAACCTGTTTCCTTCTTCGCCATCTTCAAAGTCGACCCAGCACCCAAGTATTAACTTTATTTTTTTTTCTTTTTCTTCTTCTTCCTTTCTTCTACTTCTTTCTCTTTTCATCTTCGAACCAGGTTCTTCTACTTCCTTCTTCTTTCTCTTTTCATCTTAAACCCCTAAATTATTACTGTTTTTTTCTTTTTTTTTTCCATATTTTTTCCATTTTCCATCGCCATAATCTTCTTTGTGTTATTTTATAAAGTCTTTTTGAAGCTTTTTATAAAGTCTTTTTGAAGCTTTTTATAAACCCATTTCCCTTTTTGAAGCTTTTTATAAAGTCTCCAAAATCTTCTTTTCATTGTTATTTTATTATTTATTGTTGTTAGTGACTTAGTGTTAATGTTGTTAGTATTGTTATTTTATTATTTATTGTTGTTAGTGTTAATGTTGTTAGTATTGTTATTTTATTATTTATTATTGTTAGTAACTTAGTGTTGTTATTTTATTATTTATTGTTGTTAGTGTTAATGTTTTTTTAATTGTTATCAATCTATATTATTAGTATTGTTATTATATTTGTTATTGTGTTTACTTTTTACATTATGTTTAGTTTGACTAGTGTAATTATGTGAGTAATTGTTGATTATTATTTTTTTATAGCTTGAATTTTGAACAATGAGTTCCTCAAATTCCTCCGACTCGGTAGATCCCGCAAGAAAATATGGAATAATAGATTCCAATAGAAATAACTTCACTTGTTCATTTTGTGGAAAATGCACTAAAGGAGGAGCATACCGAATGAAACAACATTTAGTAGGAGGCTTTAGAAATGTGACAAAATGTGAAAAATGTCCGGACCATGTGCAAGAGGAAGTTCGAAATTTTATGTTGAAGAAAACTCAAGCAAAGATGGATACTCAAATGTTTCCAATGCCCATGGAAACTCAAAATGATGACTATGATGAAGACTTTGTTGATGAAGATAATATTCCCTCTAGTGGAAAGGAAGGTAGGAGCCTTCCAAAAAAACCACGAATGAAAGGTCCAATAGACATGTTTGTCATTCCAAAGGCTAATCCAAACAAGCGTGTTGGAAAAGAGATTAATAAAGTGGTTGAAAAAGAGTTAAGAGAAAAAACTTGTAGGAAAATTGCTAGATTTTTTTATGATGCCGGCATTCCTTTTAATGCGGCTACTTATCCTAGCTTTGGAGAAATGTGTGAGGCCATTAGACAATATGGACCGGGATTGAAACCACCTAGCATGCATGAGCTCAGGGTTCCTCTTCTTAAGAAAGAAGTGCAAGCTACGGAGAATGCAATGAGTGAGCACAAGAAAGAGTGGACTCAAGTTGGTTGTTCAATTTTATCGGATGGTTGGCGTGATTCAGTTGCATCCAAGGATATTGTAAACTTTCTTGTAAACTCTCCAAAGGGTTCTATGTTCATAAAATCTAGATGTTTCAGAAATTAAAAAAGATGCCAATATGTTGTATAAAGTGCTTGATGACATGGTAGAGGAAGTTGGTGAGCACAACGTGGTTCAAGTTGTGACGGATAATGCATCCAATTATGTCAAAGCCGGTAAGAAAAATTATTTTAAATAATTAATAAGCTCTATTTTAAATATAATAATAATAATTATTATTGGTATAGGAAAATTACTTGAAGCCAAAAGACCTCATCTTTACTGGACTCCTTGTGCGGCGCACTGCATAGATCTTATGTTGGAAGACATTGGTAAAATTCCTCAAGTAAAGAATGCACTTAAGAAGTGCATCTACATGAATGGTTATATATATAACCATATTCCACTTGTGAACTTGATGAGGAAGTTCACAAATCAAAGGAATTTGCATCAGCCGGCGGTTACTAGATTTGCAACTTCTTTCATCACGCTTTCCCAATGGCATAAGCAAAAGGGAAATTTAAGAAAGATGGTTATTTCCGAAGAGTGGAATCAATCCAAATGGGCAAGGGATGCAGGGGGAAAAAAGATAGCATCTTTCATTTTACAACCTAATTTTTGGAGAAATGTACTTTATGCTCTTAAGTTGGCTGGGCCACTTGTCAAAGTTCTTAGGATGGTTGATGGTGAGAAGAAGCCGGCTATGGGGTATATATATGAAGCCATGGATAGGGCGAAGGAGGCTATTGCCAAGACTTTTTCGAACAATGAGGAGCATTACAAGGAGGCCTTTGGTTATATAGACAATAGATGGGACTGTCAATTGCACCGTCCTTTGCATGCGGCTGGTTATTTTCTAAACCCATCCATTTATTATGATAACAAAGAAGCTGCAGCATGTGAAGAAGTAATAAATGGTTTTGTTGCATGTATGGAAAGGTTGGTTAGGGAAGTAGAAGCTCAAGACCAGATTCTAATTGAGTTGCGGAAATACAAAAACGCTGAGGGTCTTTTTGGGTCACAAACATGCATTAGACAGAGACAAATAAGCCCCCCAGCTGATTGGTGGTCTACTTTTGGAGCTTCAACTCCTAATCTCCAAAAGTTTGCTGTAAGAGTTCTTAGTCTCACTTGTAGTGCTACAGGTTGTGAGAGAAATTGGGGTGTCTTTCAACATGTAAGCATTATTCTTCCTTTATGATTTATTTTCTATATTTAAGACGTTTATTGTATTTATACCTTACATACAATATTATTTTTCCAGCTTCATACAAAGAAGAGAAATCGATTGGCTCAAAGTCGGTTAAATGATTTGGTCTTCGTGAAATATAATCGTGCTTTGCGGCGTCGTTTCATAAAAAAAAACTCTTCGGATCCCATTATTTTGGAGGACATAAATGAAAGCAAAGAGTGGTTGCTTGGGAGGATGGAGGATGACACTGATGATGAAGTAGAATTTGTGTTTGGTGATGATGATTTAACATGGGAGCATGTTGCTAGAGCTTCTGGTGCTAATGATCCAAGTTATGTAACTAGAGCTTCGAGGTTGAAGGATTTGGCAGGTTCTTCCTCTAGAAGTGATAAAGGAAAAGGGATTGCATGTAGCACCATTCCACAATCATCCAAAGTTGTTTTAGTGGATGATGAGGAGGAGGAAGAAAATGATGTTGATGATGATGAGAATTATACTGGCGATGGCGAAGATGCTTATGAAGATGATGATTCCGATTTAGAATTTTAGTACTTTTTAAATTTGGTCACTCAAAACTCTTTTCAATTGTTTGCTTTCTTTATCTTTGTTAGTATTTTAATTTTCTTTTTATTTCTTTTGTTAACTCTAGAGTCTAGACTATTTTATCGAGTTATCGTATGGCTTTATGTGTTGAAGTAGTGTTTATCTTACTTCTATGTCATTTTAATATGAAATTCATGTTGTTTTTAGTATCAAATATGTTTTAAAATTGATTTTGGAGCTTTTTAGCGAAAATTTGCGCCTCGCATGCAAAAAGCTCGCGCCTCCGCCTCGCGCCTCGCGCCTCGGAAAATTGGCCCTTTTGCGCCTCAGTGCGCCTCGCGCCTCTTAAAACTAAGACGGAGCCGTGTTATAACAGTACTCGGCCCAATGGAGCCACTTAGCCCAAGTACGAGGCTGGCCATTTATGAAGCAACGGAGATACGTTTCTAAGGCTTGATTTACAAGCCATTATTTCCTTCATTTCTTCCTTCTTGCATACGTGTAAATGATACTGGGCCTGGGCTGTGGTGATTGATCCATGACAGTCTAGTTGTCTATAATTGAAGCAATTTCGAAACAAAGATATAAGAAAGGTTTTAAGAGTTGCAAATGCCGAGGAAATGATGAAAGAAAATTGTTCAAGATGGTTTGAGTATGTGCAAATACGGAATATTAACAAATCGGTAAGAGAGATAAAAAGGTGGAGATTGAGGGACATAAAAAGATCGAGGACGACCGAAGATGACTAAGAGGTCAGGAGTGCTAAACTTACAGATTGTGATTGCAAAAATCAAAAGGAATAGTGAACAAGAATCAACGTGGATGACCATTAAACTGATATATTACTTCATATAGTCAATTCCAATGTTTTCGAATTACAGCCTGACATTGTTGTGCTTTTTCAGAATAAGTAATTAGCTTTGTAACCCAAAGAAAAAGTTTACATAAAGGTCGTGATGTCGCAGATGCGGCACCTCATGGTATTATGATTACGTGGACATCAAATGTGAATTGTCAACTTGAGAAAAAGCCTTTTTATCAATCTAATTCATCTGTTCCAGAAAATAATTTCAAATTTAATCATATAATAGACCATTTAGAACCTAATACACTTTAAAAACAAAGATAATAATAGCTAATATATTAGAATATCAACTTATAATGGTTATTGCTACATGATTTTAAATCACAAGTTACACACCGGAGTTTTGCGATTCGATAAGCTTAAAATTCGCTATAGGTGATGTAACTGCGTCATTTTTATTTCATTTTGTAAGCACTTAATCCTCCTAAGCACAATGCTCATACTTTTTGTTAGTAATTACTTGTGCAGATGGCTAAGTTTCCACATACATATCAAAAACATGGAAGAGTAAGAAAATGTGTTATTAATTGGTTTAAATACCTATGCTTATTGAAAACCATAACAGCACCATTCAAAGTACTCCCAAGAGCCACCTCCTCCAATCCAACTGAATTTCTAAATGCAGATACTGGCTTGAGAACTACAATGTCGCAATCTAGATATACACCCCCATACCTGTAACAAGTTTATAATATTCATCCATGAAAAGACTTAGAGTAAGATTATCATACAAACAAAAAAAAAGGTTTTATTGCCTATATTTCCACCATTTAATTTATTAGCATAAAATTTTTCCTTAGCTTAAATAGCAAATGGTTAGTTTCCCAAGCGTATATATGCCTTAGCAACATATCCATCCCTTGAGTTAAGCTCTTGGTGCGCAAGCAGTCCTTCACGTTTGCAATGATAAACATATACTCTCTTTGTCCCTAAATATTGTTCCCACAAGGAATGTTCAAAAAAAATAAGAAAGAAAAAAGAAATTTTAATGATTGGGATGATGATAAGATATATATTTTAAACATTTTATATTGATTTTTATTGTAAGATAGGAACATGTAGAGAACATATTAATAAAAAAATAAAAATAGACAAAGATAAATATGTATTTTTGCATATTAGATATTTTAATTTGCTTTTAATTGTAATAGTGAACATGTAGGGATCACAAGAATAAAGTATTCAAATTTTTTTTTAAAAAGTAATGACAATTGCATATGAAAATTCTTGTGGGAACAACAAATGGAACTGCCCAAAATGACAAATGGGGGAACAGAGGGAGTATTAAGTGGGTGGTTTTTAGGAGAACGCAAGCATTTTAAATGTTTTAAGAATCATCTTATTCTTGAATCTTTCTCATGCAGAAAAAAGTACCCCTTAATCAGAAATTATGGCAACAATTCTGAAAAAGTCTTGCAAGCACGAAAAGTAGGAATTAGTTTGATCAATGATGCATGGCATACAAACAAAAGCAAAAATGCATTCCAATGCAGAACCATTTTTGCAGTTGATAGGCAGCATGCTTAAGTCCCTTGGAAATGACTCATTCACAATTAAAAAAAAAATTAAAAAAAAATAAAAAAAGCCACTCCCAAGTCCCTTTTTCCTATAATGGAAACTTTACAATAGAATTTAACAATAAAAAATAAGTTGTCAAGATGCAAGGTCTCTTATTATCCTAAGCTATGTTCTGCGTCAAATGAAACTCCAGTGTAATCCTAAGCTATGTGTCGAGTCAAATCAACATCATGATCATAATATTAGTTTAAGTGTTCTTGTTCAGCGGACGCAACAAATGTTAAGCAATGTGGGCTTATGGTTGAAGCTAATAGGTATACTTTAATATGACAAGCAAATGAAAGTTATTCAATGAAATTGCATATTGCTATAATTCCAAACAAACTCCAAAGTTCTCAAAGGATCATAGTTCGTGCCCAACTAACATAAATGTAAAAGACTCTCAATCAGGAGAAAAATACAACTTATATAACGCAGGTGATTCTTTTGCTTGCTAATAGTAAATGAGCTACAAACTGCAATTTGCAAATACAAAATCTCCCATACAATCCCTACTGGATGGTCCATAAGACATGAAACTGATTCATAAACTTGAATTTACACTTTCTAACTATATAAAGGCAGGTGACTAAAATCTATTACTACCATTTTTTGTTAAAAAAAAAAGTTCTCTTTGATAAAAATGTAATGAAAGAATGCCTTAAGCCTTTTGATTTAATAGTTATATGCAAAAAAAATCTGGACAAAAGAATTATAGAATGAGTAATGTCAGAAAAAAAGGACATTGCTATACTAATATAACAAATGTGCAAAGAATTTGAACTGTTTAGCTTACTTGTAGAGTGCTGCAAGCCGGACAAGTTCGCTATAGTGAATAGAATAAAATTTTGTTTTCCTCCATTCATGCCAAACAGAAGCAAAAATACTTGTAGGTGTATCTTTCAGCAATTCTTCCAAATTTGGCATTGCGACAGCAATTTTGAAACTAGTCAAGATAAGAAAGTATTACATCAAGCGAACAGCTAATCTTCAATAACTGCAATAATGATACATGTTTAAACAAGAAATTCAGAGGTTCCTCCCAAAAGTAACATAAGGACATCATCAAAATATTAAAATATAAGTAACATCGTTAAACCAACTGAAGCAAATGTTTCAAGGACCAACAACAACACAAATAGCAAACAAAGTCCAGACAGTGCAACCACCTTAACATGCGCACCAAATAATCATGAAGGACCTGAGCCAGCTCCCATGACATCCCAAGACTTGGGAATAGACCCAAGATCATGTTTTAGGCCTGAGGAAGTCAACCAAGCACCAACAAACAACACCAAGGGTCCAAAGGAACAGACAGACAGCAGAATCCAGGCTACAAGACAACCTGCTGACCAGCTGACCTTGGTGGGCACCTTGGAGGGAGATCTAGGACAACTAGACCCGGACAAGGGCATAAATGTCATCTCCATACATGGGCCAAGCCATCAAGGCCCTAGGACCATGCTGTAAGTCCATCAGGAACCATAAAACGGTAAAACCCATACCGAAGGAAGGCTGGTAACCAGTTCAGAAATCAGAATTTGTTTAAGTTTTTCGTATGTCACGTGGGCTTTTAGGCTTTTTGTTCATTAAGCTTTTGTGACCGTTATGTTTGTTAAGAGGAAGGGATCCTCTCATAGTTTAGAAGCAGATTTCAGCTTCAGATTTGATCAATACAAGTGAGGAAATTCAGAAAGTTTTTCGATTTTTGAAGTTTTGTGCATAAACTTCTTTAAGAGTGTGGAGTATTCTTGACTTTGTAACATAGGAGTTGTGGAACAACTTTGAACTTGAAAAGAACCACACAACCAAGGAAGCGAAGCCTGGTTGTGAAGAGAATAAGACTGAGTGGATTGGAAAGGAACCACCATCATCAGGAGTCATCAAAATCAGTCCAAGAAACTGATTCTTGAGGCTGGTCTGTTTGTTTGTGGCTTTTGTGAGCATCACAAGGTCAAAACAAAGGAGAGGCATCAATCTATGCATTGCCAAGGCCACATTCAGCCTTAGTTTTCTGCATCACCAACCTATTGTTCACCAGCAATTCAAAAAAAAGGTGAATGGGCTGATCGGGTTATGGTGGTAACTTGCATATTGAATGGGGAGGATTAGAGTTGAATCTTCTAGCCACTTCAAAAATGGGATATTTCGTGGTTGTGCGCTTGGAGAGGTGTGCGCATATTTATATTTTTGAATGAACTACCCATACAGTTGTGATTAAGGTTCTGGCATTGTTATGTTGTGTTGCATGAATTCAAACCCAGTCCAACACAGCTTGATTTCCACCCCTAATTCTTTTGTTTATAATTGTATTTAATAGAATTGAGGCGTTTAGAAGACAATCAAAGTGTTGAGTAAAGGATTCATGCCATTGCGATGCAACACAAATAAAATAAAATAAAATATCAAAGTAGCATAGGCCATGTGACCAACAATAATAGAAATTATTGGCACCCATTAAACATTAGAAGTTAAAAGACCAGAATTTGGAGGTATTAAGCATGTAACCAAAAATCACACATGAAGAATTTAAATATGCATAAATCAGCAAATGAAGGAGTATTAATTAAAAATTCAAGCCATGTATTATATGCTCCATATGAAAGATTTGCAGAATTATGAAAGCAGCAAATCAACCATACCCATCCTTCACAAACTCTTTGAAGAAATCAAGTTCAATTGTCTCTGAAAATACAACAACACAAGCATGTGGGTGGTGAAATAGCACGCTTTCAAGGCTTCTTTGGTGTCTGACTGTATACATCCAAGGGGGTGAGTTCCAAACCATAAATACCCTCATTGAACACTTGGATTTCTTGAAAAAAGATTCCATAAAATTTGAAAATGATAAATAAGGATGCAGTCCAGGAAAATATCCCCATCTTCTACCATCAGCATACATAAATCTTGGCGAATTGGACTTGATATGCACTATTGAATTTGCAGCTATTTGTATATCTTTGTGCTTTTTAATAAGAGAAAGATCCCTATCTCCTGAGTTGATCTTCAAGGTTTTGTCACATGCTCCTTTACCAACAAGATTACATGATGCATTAAATTTATCCTCATCTAGAGTAGGAAATCTACGACTGATCTCAAATTCTTGATGTTGAAGGGCATTGATGGTTAAAGGATCATGAGAGCCACCAAAATCTTGTTGGGATAAGCTTGAACGGTACGCTGATAGACGATTATGGAGAAGCGAGACTGATAAGAGAAACAAGAGCATTATCATCAAGGCACAACATGGTGTGCGATAGACGTTGCGTTGTCGTCGGGATACTATGTTCAACATTTTTTCCTTCACTACAGAATAATGCACAATCAGCTTTTCACATCTCAAGAGTTTCCAAAATAATCATATTAACAACTTTGTTATACCTAGCAAAACTTTATTTTTAATTATTTGGAAGAGTGTTGCTACAGTAAATGCCTAGTATCATTGTACTATGTAGCACCTCATTTTCATATTGAATTTCAAGGGTTTATGGGTAGTGTAAAATAAGATCAAGAGAAATAGAAAAGCCATAGATACTCAACTAAAATTCACATCAAACAAGTCAAAATTCACGTTCACATATTACAAATGAATGGGAGGAAAAAAGGCACATAAAAACAAAGGTAAACATACTATTCACACATCAGTGGCACTATGGCAAGGCAACAAGATAGAAGGAGAGGGGCACCAACATGATAAGGTGTTTAACACAATATCAATCTGCACCTATCCCAATCCATTTCACAAATCAATGATAGTCTAAACTCCAAATATCTCGACGATTCCTGAATCACCAACTGCTACATGTAAACTCAAACTTAATCATCAAATTCACGAAGGGTCAAAAACTCAAAATCAAAGTACAACCTTAATCTAAAATATATTACCACAATCTAAATGTCCAATAGGTTCTCAAATCCAACAAATTATCAATCCTACTTACACAATTACACGTCACTAGGTACCTCTATGTTATAGCACTTTTAAATGACATTTAACGACAACTTAACCGAAAAAAACAATGTCATTTTTGTAATTAACTCAAAAAGGTATGGGTATGATTGGAATTAAAAAACACAGAGGTACCATTGATAAAGAGCTATAAAATAGAGGTACCATTGATAATTTCCCGTATATATTTTATAAAATATTATAAGTGGACATTAACATATTAAAAGTAGACATTAAGATATTAAAAGTAGACATTAAGGATACAAGAAGTTAACATTAAAGATAATGAAAGTAGGCATTAATTTTTAATGAATTGAACTTAAGATACATCTCTCAAAGATATAATCTCTCAAGAGACTAGCTATTTAATAAAAGCATTTGTATCTACTTTTGATTAATCTAAAAAATATGAACTTTGGAGAGTTAAAAGAGAAAGTAAACTAAACAAGTATGAGAGAAATTTCAAGTTTTGGATTGGGGATTTTGTGAAGTTATTTTTGTGTTTTTGGACTTTTAAGTTATCAGAATGAGACGGCCCAGCCCACCTTCTGTATGTAATTTAAAAAAAAAAAGAAAATATATCTGCATATATATAAACTTCCAAATTTAAACTCAGACCAAAGTAGGAAAATTGTTTCAAACCGCCAACCCACGCGTAAAAACGGAAACACACAATTTTCTCTCAATCTTCCTCAAAATCTCTGCAATTCATTCATTCTTAAGAAAAAACTCAAAAATGTCTGCAATGGAATATTTAATGAATGAATTTGAGAACTACTTACCATGATCAACAACTAGTCAACCATAAATCATAACATCCATTAACTTAACTACTTGATGAGAGTAGACTATATCATCTATATGTGTTGGAATCTGCTTAACTTCAGATCCAACTTCCAAGCTCTGGCTCAATCTTAAACCTATTGTAGACAACAAAAGATTAGCACAAAACACCAATTAAAAGTTTTAATAAATATTAATCAAAAGAGAAAGATACTTGCAAGTCGAAATAATCTTTGTAAGTGATCAAATTCACAACTAAACGAAGATGCTCAAATCGACTTGATCAACCAACCGATGAGCATGAATCAACAGATGAATATTTTTGGCTAAGGTCAATCAAAATGTTAGAATATGAAGTCATGAATGAAAGTTAAACAAGACACACTACATACGAAATGGAGGTAAGTTTCGGAATTGAACCATGTGTGGTTCATGTCTTGGAAGCTTTTACAATGAATTGAAAAAGCTGTTAAACCAAGGGGAAGTTTAGGAGTAGCAACAATTCAAATTGGGATGTACAACATAAATTCAAACTTGGCAGCACACATTCAAAATCAGCAGGCTAGTGTTCATATTAGTGTACAGAACAATGTGTTTTCAAGAAAATGGTATGTGTTCTGATTACAGCAAGAATCTGGTCAATTAGCAACAATACAGTTACATGGTTACAGATCAAATAGGTCTCACTATCTGAACAACAAATTAGCACAGAAACTGCACCCGTTATATAGGTGCAAGTTTCACACACATTTAGAATCCATGAGCTTAGTTTGTTTTTTAGATCTGGTAGCACAACAGCTATGTGAAGGTTGTGCAGCAGGTGTTCGATCAGGGTGCAGCAAACTCCATGGTTAAGCCCAAGTCTAAATATAACATGAAAAATAGCTAATTCAGTATTTACAAAAAATAAGCCCAAGTCTAAATACAACATGGAATCATCACTACACACATGCATATATAGACCCAAAATTCCAACTTTTTCAGCCATGAAACCTACAATTTATTATACAAATTACACAAGATACATAAGATTTTAAGATAAGCATTGGTGTGCACTTAAATAGAACAAGAAGCAGCAGCACAATGATCAGTGTGCAAATTGGATCAGTGTGCAGATTGGAGTACCATTTTGCAGCACTGATTATCATGGACTAATAGTGATAGACGAACTATAGTCTTCCACTCAATCTGCTGATGATGCACACATTGAATATTCGATGCATAAAACTGATTATCCAATGCACAAAACTCAATGCAAACACTGACTATCCAACGCATATTGATTTGCACCAAGGAACACATTGATTATCGCACGTCTACCGCTGAAATGGAACCACAATATAAAAAGTAATGTACAATTTCTGTCAAACTTTTCATTTTCTAACAAGGAACACATTGGGACTTCTGTCAATGGAACCACAATATAAAAAGTAATGTACAATTTTTATCAAACTTATCAAACAATTTGCACCAAGGAACACATTGATTATCGCACTTCTATGACTCCTTTATATTGCATCAGGTTCTTCGTCCATTGGGACTTCTGTCAATGCACAGTTTCTAGCAGCATTTTCTAAAGCTGCTGGTAAAAGATCACTGCATGTGTTTGATTCAGAAGAGTCTGATCCAGAGGTAACATATTTGTGTTGTTTCTTGAATATTACTTATCTCAGCAATGTACGGGTTGCTGCTATATACACATAGCTGTTGAAGCAAGATTTTTGAGTTTTTGGGCTAGCTTATATATGCAATGATTATGGTAACATTCTCTTTAGAGTGTTTTAAGCAATATCAGATGTTGTTTTCAGCTTTTCTATTTATTAGATCCTTAGGTTTTCTGTGATAACTTGGCAATGGGGATGTTGGACTGCGACCCATGAGCTGAAGCATCAATCCATGAGAATAGTTTTTCCGACCATTGACAGAGTGAAGAGTGCTCTATGTGGAATTTTACCTTCAAAGCGCCTTCTTTGCTTTTCAGAGGTATGCAACATGTCTCTTTTTTAATCTGTTTTTCTTATTTCTGTATCTCATTGAGAATATATGGAACATTTTCCAATTGCCAATTATACTACCTGATCATAGGAGTGAGTCTCGGAAAGATAGCTTTACTAAAGGGAATTAAATGGAGTGAGTTTTGCTTGTCATTAATGTTTTTGGATGCATGAATGTTAATCTTGTGTAGTTAGCAAACTAGTGGTGGCCAGGTGGGTTCATTCATCATTGGGAGAGTAGAAGATGTGATGTTTGTGTTGTGTATCTTGAACATGTAGCTATGGAGCATATCTTTCATTTTTCTTTTTCAATTTCTTTTCTACTGACATAATGGGTAATGTAGTCTAGTCGCTGGTTTTCGAGACGTATTTGTTTCATAGTGTGAAGGGTGGTCAAATTTAAAACGACCTTTGTATGTGTTACAGTGTAAGCTCGTTACTTTTTATATTGTGGTTCCATTTCAGCTGTGAGACTGAGAACCGAGAAGCAATATCATTTGATCAAACTTTTCATGACTAAAAGGTTTTAGTCATAAGAAAAAAAAAAAAAAAAAAAAAAAAAAAAAAAAAAAAAAAAAAAAAAAAAAAAAAACTTAAGCTAATTACTTACTCAACTTCGATCATTTGAATACACTATTGTACAATTTTTAGCGAAAATGATTTGGACATACATACTCAACTATGATGATAACATCATCAAATTAGTTACGCTTGACTCAAAACAAGCAAAAGCAAGTCCTAATTCATAACAGTTATCTTCATAACCCCCACAATGAACATGGATTTCTCCAAAAAACATTATTTAAAATGTTCACAATCCAATACTCCAAAAACAACTCATCTCCAAAAAATAAGAGCTTCATCCATCAATCAACAAAATCAACAATAAAGCCAAATCTAGTCTATTTGATTCAATTCCAGTTCCACTATTAAAGGATTCGAAGAGAAAAAATGCAGGTAATGGACAAGTTTATCAGAAAATTGAGTACAATTTAGCAAATTAGGGTTCGATTCTCAAATTAAGAAATGACAAACCTTGAATAGATCTTCAATTGAGTAATTAGAATTAGCAATTTCGATTGTAAAGCCTCCGTTATAGCAAGATTCAATTCCAATTCCACTAGTAAAGGATTCGAAGAAAAAAATAGATCAGTTTAAGAAAATTGAGTACAATTTAGCAAATTAGGGTTGGCTTCTCAAATTAAGAAATGACAAACCTTGAATAAATCTTCAATTGAGTAATTTCAACATCCAATTCCAATAATTTGAAAGAGCAATTTGGATTGCAAATAGCAAGATTGAATTCCAGTATATAGATTCAAAGAAAAAAAAAGCAGGTTTGGAAGCAAAATAAAGATTGCAAATAGCTAGATTGAATTCCAGTAAGTTATTGAATAAAATAAACCATTCAGGAGAATTGGTTTACCTTAATTTTTTGTTTTGGAGAAGAGTACTACGAAGCAGTTATGGATCGAGAAAATGGGCAAAATAACCGCATATGTTTGGAGAAAATTTGAAAAAAGTGAGACCTTTTACAAACTTTAGTCAAAATATAAGCTTCATTGAAAACTTTATATAAAAATAAGTGTGTTGGGCTCCAAAGCTAGCTTTGGTGTATATACGCTGTTACTAACAGCGAGAAATGAGCTTGCTGGAATTTTTATTGAAGGATAAAAACGCTGTTACTAACAGCGACATTAAGGTTGACTGGTCAAAACAATAATCGCTGTTAGTAACAGCGATGTATTACGGAGATAAAAAACGGTAGGTTATTTCTTCCTCATTTCACCCTATTTTCAAATCAGTTTTTCATTCCCTCTTTTATTTATCGACATTTCTCTCTTCCTTCCCCCATTAAAAGCAACTCAAATCTTGCATATAATCTCATCAAACTCCTTATTCCTTCTACTAATTAGGTCTGCCATCTTCCTAGTCACTTAAGGTAAAAATTTTTTATGGTTTTTTTTTTTCTTTTTTTGGAATTTAGGGTTTGTCATTGAACAACCCATTTTCCTAATTGCAGGTTACTAAACTTGCAAATTACTACTCCTTTGTGATCTACAGCTTGTTAAGGTAATTATTATTCTAAATTTGTTAATTAGTTTGTGGTTTTTAAAGTATTTTTGGTGATTGTAAAATTTTAGTGTCATTTATACTACCATTGTAAAATAATGTCAAATCTCGTACTTATTTTCAATGACAATAATAATGTGGTTGTTTATGCATGAATTTATTATAGTGAATGTTTCTTGAAAACCCTATGTGTTGTATTTTTGTAGAACATGAATGAATTTTCTTTGTTGTAAAAGTAGTTGCTTTGTTATTTTTGTAGAAATGGCTTCATTTCGTGTGAATGTAGTATGTTGTTGGAATGGTTCGATTTGATCTAGTAATAACAATGTCAAGTATGTTGGGGGAAGACGTAAAATGTTTGGATGCAACTCATACATGGATTTGTCTGAATTTAAACTCTTTATAAGTTCTAAGATTGGGATTGACACTACAAGAAGTACTATCAATTTAAGTTTTAAATACGCTTTGAACGGGCAATGGTTAGCTTTTTCGATTGAGGATGATGAGACTATAGATTGTATGTGGGATTTTTCAAGGTCAATCCCTGTTCCTTCTTTGGAGATATATGTAGAAGAGGTACCCCTAGGGAATCAAGAAGCTAACGATGTAGACTGTAGAGCCAAATTTAGTTGTGAATGTAACTTCTTCTGCTCCTTCTCCTACGCCTTTCCCTACCCAAGAAACCCAAAATCCCATTTTGACATCGTCCTCTTCTCCTTCTAATGAACCTAACCAAGTTGAACTTCAAGCTTCAAATGATGACCCTTGGGAGGTTGTTATAAGTGAGAGTAATGAAATTCTTGAAGCTCCCTCTGAGGACGATGTGGGTGTTGATGACGAGGCCCTAACCAAGTTCAATTTCAAGCTTCAAATGATGACCCAAAATCCCATGTTGTAGTATATATTTTACTAACTTAATTAACTATTTCATAGCTTTGGGCGTGGGAGCACATACTCATTGGGCAACCAATGAGGAGTGTGGGGCGTGGCGCATTTGCCCCACCAATTATTCCACCTCCAGATGTGGCGTTTGGGTCGCGGTGGTCTTTTCATAGACGTACAAAGACTCACACAGGTCGAAATAGTCGAAATGCATCTCCCACAGCGCGTACTGCGCCAATTTGGGATTGTACAGGGCATCCCTCCCCCTTGCGACACACAAGTCGATCTCCATCAAAGCTCACGCAAGGGTCGGGAACCCAAGAACTGGTTGGAGATCAATGGGCGCCATATCGCTCGGTGGGATCATAGGCTAGAGCTACTGGCCCAAGGTGCGCCTATCAATGCTGATGTCGCACCCACTTCGGCGGATTACATGTCGTGGTTCCTCTCCATCACTCGTCGATAGATGACACCACGAGGTATCATTGAAGCCCCCCAGTATGCTCCCGCAGCACCTACGATGACACAGTTTGTAAGTATTCTTTTATATGTTTAGTAACATAGATCTTAAATTGTACATATTTAACTAACTTGAAACTGAATGTAGGCACAAGGCGTTGCAGCTGTCATTAGCTCCAGCCAAGAGGAGCCAGTACGGGAGATTGCCCAAGGAATACTCTTAGGGACACAGTTTCAGCACTTCATTCCAGAAGTTGATAGGCGTGCCACCTTTGTAGACGTTCAGGGGTCATCTCCTCCACATGCCGACATACATATAGATGAGGTAGACTTAACGTGCCCCGACTATGGTGCTGGGACCTCACAGGGTGTTGGATCATCCCAGTACCAGTCACCTCCTATACCAGATCGTCATGCGAGTGCTTATTATCGTAGGAGGCCACGTAGACCGTCTCAGTTAGAGCGCGTCCAGGAGGAGGATTAGCATTAGTATATGTAATGAACATTTAAATATGCTAAACATTTGACACATTGGAACCTTTATGTGTAGTTTGTAATATATGTAGATGTATATATGTTTATCGTAGATTAGTTTAGTGTTTATTATGAATGAAATGATGTTCAGTACTCGAAGGTTTTCGCGATGAATCATTAGTTTAGTGTTTAGTATTCATTTGATTAACACCAAACACACAATCATATTCAAATAGGAAAAATGACTCCTAAACTCCAACACAATTTCATTCATGTTCAACAAAGACATATCACATTACATAGATTGTTTGATAAGTTAAACCACCGCTAACTAAGAAGATTGCTTCTTGAATTTTCTCATAATTCTTTCAGTCTCTTCTTTCCTATTTTCCATTTCATCTATTTGTCTCTTGAGATTGAATATCTCATCTTTAAGCTCATGTTTTTCCTTTTCAAGTCGTATTATCAAGTCTCTTTGCCATTTGGTACCCTCCAGAACAATCCATCTAAAGTACGTGCAGCCGAATCCTTCATCCAAGTATAATGGACAAGCAACATATTCACGACCAGGATCGATGTCGCTTCAATCAGTGTTAATCTCAACTTCATAACCACAATCACAAACCTCTTCAATAGAATGCTTCTGCGACATCTACATAAGACATATTAAAGGAAAAAAGTTATATATTTGAAAATAATATTAAAAATTAAAAATTGAAACTAATAATTAATAGTAATAACATATTCAAATTACCTTTAAAACCACTTAGCTTGAATACTACTTCTAGAGTACAATAAAGTGGAAAATGATGAGTTATTTATAGAGCATACACAACGGCTAGTTTCAACTAACGGCTACTTTTACAAATTACAACGGCTATTTTACAGCATATGAAAAAGTCAAAAAAAGTCAACCTTCAAGTCGTTGTTACTAACAGCGACTAATGACCAACATGAATAAGTCAAAAAAAGTCAACCCTCAAGTCGCTGTTAGTAACAGCGACTAATGACCAACATGAAAACGCTGTTATTAACAGCGACTTATGCTTTCACTGCCCATTACTCATACTTCGCTCAATAGCGTCTTTATACCAAGCCTAGCTTTGGAGACAAAGACGCTTATTTGTGGAATAAAGTTTACCAAAGTCTTATATTTTGACTAAAGTTTGTTAAAAGTCTCACTTTTTTCAAATTTTCTATGTTTGGATAGGAGCAGCTTTTATTTTTTTTTTGATGGATTAATTGTGTGTGTTAATGTTAGGGTTAGTGAAAAAAAGTTATATTTTTATACAATTTTAGACGCTTTTGTAAAAAGTGTCGTTATGTCCCGTGTTGTTTTATTGAAATTTATTTAAAAAGCGACACTTCGATAAAGCGTCGAACAAATAGTGTACAATAATGCCTTGGTTTCTTGTAGTGTTTAACGAAAAACGTATATTTAAATGAGATTAATGATGAACGATTTATATATGTATTTGATACTCTTAATTTCAGATTTGACGCTTGATAAAAATCAAATGATGGTGATGTATGGTGAAGACGAAGAAGATAATGAAAATGTTAATATACATAATACAATTATGATCAATTATGCCATTGAAATGTGCAGTTTCATGATTAAAATTTTCAATTCTCCATATTTTATACATAATTTATGTTGATCTTCTATTGTACAATTCATATTTTATACATTGATGATTTAATTAGGTTTTAACTATGCTTTTCATTTGTTCAATTATGCTCTTACTTTGATCAGTTGTCCATTGAAGTGAAGAATATGTATATTGAATAACGTTAATATATACTTCATACAGGTTTAATCAATTTTTCCATTAAAATGTTCACTTTCATGATTAAAAATGTTCAATTCTTCATTGCGGCTAGATTTTAAGCATAATTCATGTTGTTATTTTGTTCTACAATGCATATTTTATACATTGATGTTTTAATTAGTTTTTAATTATGCTTTTAATTTGTTTAATTATGCTTTTAATTTGATTAGTTGTGCATTGATGTTTAAAATATGTATATTGAATTACATTAATATACTTCATACATGTATAATCAATTTTGCCATTAAAATGTTCACTTTCATGATTAAAATGTTCAATTCTATTCTTAATGTTTTAGTTAGGTTTTAATTATGCTTTTAATTTGTTCAATTATACTTTTAATTTGCTTAGTTGTGCACTGATGTTTTGAAAATGTCTAAAATTCAATGAGAATATCTATTTTATGCATATAATTGTATATTATAAAGAAACAATTGATTTACATTACACAATTATCAATTTTCCCTTTAAAGTATTCAATTATATTAATAAATTTGTAAGTTTTAGATAAATCAAATGCAATACAATGCGTACAAACTGAACCTTTAACTGCAAGGACAAACTTTGACATAAAAGGTTCATTGGAGGCTATGAGAGCAGGCAATTGGGAGGAATTTGAATTGTTTTATCATGA
Organism: Amaranthus palmeri; assembly: GCA_019776075.1. NCBI lineage: Eukaryota > Viridiplantae > Streptophyta > Magnoliopsida > Caryophyllales > Amaranthaceae > Amaranthus > Amaranthus palmeri. Next base: position 65,380 of record JAAKBH010000923.1, read on the forward strand.
TCATGCTAGAGCAACAAGGTTTAGTGTTCGCAAATCCACCATAAGGAAAATAGATGATATTGCACACGAGAGATACTTTGTTTGTTCTAAACAAGGGACTATGGAGAAAAAAACAAAAGAAAATGAAAGACGAAGTGGCAAGAGGAAACTAGTTCCAACCAAACGATGTGGTTGTGATGCACACATAAGGATTAAACTAGATGTATATAGTCGAGAAATCTTTGTAAAATAACATGTCGTGTCATATAACCATACTTTAGCAAGAGTGGAATGCCAGTACTTGCAACGATTTGAGAGGACAACAACTTTGGAGGAATCAATGAAAACCATTGAAGATTTTGAGAATGTACAAGTAAGGCCTACTACAACGTATAGATATTTGGCAAAGCATGCTGGAGGGACCGAATGTGTAGGGCATACTTTAAGAGATCATCTCAACTACGTAAACAGAATGAGAATGAAAGAAATTAAGGGTGGGGATGCTCAAATTGTGATCAAACAATTGATTATGTTGGCATAAAGAGACAATGGTTTCTTTTGGAATATGAAACTTGATGATGCAAAGCTTGTGACACTGTTTCGGTGCAACTCTTATTAGGGAACTTAAATAATGCAATACAAATTACAAGCGGGAATTTGTATCAAACCCCTTTGTGTGATCACAAAATGAAAATTACAAGATGATTACAAAGCAATAAAACTAAAGAAGATTGTTGTGTAACGACAACCGTTACCCGGAAACTTGATAGAAGTTGAAGGCGTGTGCTCACTATCCTTTTGTGATATTTCCCCCACAAAGGTACTTGGGTTTAGAAGTTGGAAATTCACAACGAGATACAATCAACTACAATACACCTACCCTTAGTACTTAGGATGTATTATGTAATAACAATGTGTTTGAAACTATGAGTAAAGGAGAGCTAAGTAAGAGTTAATTACTCTCTTAGATTAGCTAGAACAAATGAAAGAAGGAAGCAAGAAATTCAGAGAATTGGTGTATCCAACTCCATGACCAAAGGTCTCTATTTATACTACAAGTATAGAAGAGGAGCCTTTTGGTCACCAACCACAATTAAGATCATATTGATGATCATAAACATCAATGCCATTATTCTATAGCATAATTATCCTTAATACTCCCTAATAATACCAGAGATTATGAGCATTAAGACTAGGGATGGTCATGGGGCGGGTCTGGAGCGGGTCCAACCAGACCCGGACCCGGACCCTTTTAATTTTTTGAGATCCAGACCCTAAGGGTCTAAAATTTTCAGACCCGGACCCAGACCCTTCGAATCTGATGGGTCTAGGGTCTTTAATAGGTCCTTACTGGGTCTAAAAAAAGTCTCTTGGATTTGTCAATTTTGAAATATTTGTAAGTCATTATATTTTTCGTATATTTATAAGAGAGTTATTATCGTATTTTACAAATATTTAATACTAATTTAACATCTAAACTCGCATAGCGACGCTTAAATTCTAGTATAAACACTAGTTCGAGTCCATGAAATAAGGGTAATTGGGTTAGCATTTAGCAAGTAACATATATATTATTCATATATATTATGATTATATAAAAAGAAAAAAATGTTGGGGGCTAAATTCATATGTAGAAGACAAATAAAAATAGACAATTTCATATTTATAAGGGTCCAAGGGGCGGGTCCAGGGTCCAGATATTGGACCCGGACCCGGACCCGCAAAATATTTTTTAGATCCAGATCCGACCCGGATCCGATTGGTCTCAAAAAATAAGACCCAGACCCTTAAAAAAGGGGCGGGTCTGGGGCGGGTCCAACAGGATCCGGGACCCGTGACCATCCCTAATTAAGACGAATCCAAGGCATTAAACACAAGCAAAACGGGAAGAAAAGCAACGGTCACTTCCCAGCACTGATCGCCGAGTCGGCGATGGGTCCAAAGGAGGGACCGCCGACTCGGCTTTTGGATATTTATTTACCAAAGTCAAACCATTTAAGAGATTATATTCAGTCTAGTATGATTGGTTTTATTGATGATTATTTCAAACAATAATTTTAAATTGCCAGCAGATCTCAAAATGCCTAAATATTATAATTTTCATGGACATTGTAGGATATTTGTAGCATATTTCATATATTTGTAATATTATTATCTCCAACAGTAAATACAAAAAGACATGAACAATTTTATTAGGATTATAGTGGGCCGGGGATACAAAGTATAACATTTAATCGGAATGACCCAAAATTTATTTAGTATAGCTTGGTAATACATGCTTAATTTAACTTTAATTATAATAAGATGAAACATTTAAGGCACCAATAGACTAGTTTTGTAACAGTCTCAAAATTCTTAATCTTAATCTTACGATTAATTATTCCGAATTTTCAATTCAAATTCCTGATCCTTTGGTTATCCATTTCAAACCATCTTTAATTCCTAAATCTTATTTTCCGATTTTGTAATTTCTCTCAAATATTAAACGTTAAAATATTATTTGATTTAAATTTGTTTTTTTATTAGCACCAAAATATTATTTTAAAATTTTATAGTACGAAATATTTACTATTTCGTAAAACGTTACGTTTTAAGTTTTCTTCCTTAAACTAACATTACTACTTATTATTTTAAAACCTTATAACTTTGATTTAATTAATTTATACCTAAATGAGTTGTATCTTTATTATTAACTTTAAGTATAGTTTTAATCAAAATCTTCTAAGTAAACTATCATATTTTTCATAATCAAACTTACCCATTATTCTAAAATATATTCACTTGGATAAACTAGAACAAAAATATGATGAATCAAAAAATTATTTCTATCAAACTCATGATTTTTATCACTTACACAAGCTATCACCATTTCTTATACAAGTTAACTTTCTCCTATACTCCATCTCTTACAAATTCACTTACACAATCTAAATCTCTTACACAAGTTAGTCTTCTTCCATACTCATAACACTCTTATTCATACAATCTAATAACTACAAAGTTGACCACACCCATTATAAATACCCCCCTTTGCCATAAGATCACTTACACCACCTTCATCAAATCTTTCTACCATTCTTTCTTATATCTTCACTTCATTAACATCTTACTACCTTAATACCTTTATTATCATTAGTTGAAGAAATTCAAGAAGATGGAGTTAAACATTCTTTATTTAGTTAAGTCATCATTATTTTGGAGCATTATTGGGTTGTTATTTTGGGTACATATATAATGTATCATTGTTTTGAAGATGTGATTTATTTCTTTTGGGAGCTTAGAAGATCATCATTATTTTGGAAGCTTAGAAGATCATCATTATTTTGGAAGCTTAGATTAATTATCTTTGGTGCATTGTTATCTATCTTGAAGGGTCTTATATCTTATTATTTTCCTAATTAGTACTTAGTACTAATCCTTGGTGTTAGTATGGTATAACTTCTTACCCTACCCTTTTTGTGAAATTTTACATTATATTTACTTTATAATATGCAAAAGTATGAAATATGTTGATATGTTTTAGTAAGAAGTTAGTTTAATAAAACTATGATCAAGATTATATTAAGTATGTGTATGCTAAAAACATATTTAGTGTGTTAATTTTATAACCTTTAAACAAGTTTAGGATGTTGGGTGCAAAATTATATTCTAGTGTTTTTGTAAGTATGATTCATATTATCATAAACTAGTGCTAGTATGTTTATGAATTATGTGTTACATTAGGAATGTTATTATATTTAAGGATTTTTATTTTAGAACTTTATTAATACGTTTATGTTAGCCTTCAAATTAGTTTATAAGATAGTAAGTTATTTTATGAACTTATTTTTTTTATTAAGTATGGTTATATTAAGAATATTGTTATTATACGTTATTTTTGAGATTTAAGTTTATCCTTGAGGTTATAGTAAATTTCTAAGTTATTACGTAGAATTTTTATTTTTGTAAGTTGTTATGTTAATCTATGATTTAGTATGATAAATTAAATTAAGTCGTTCTTTTTATGTAAAAAGTGTCCCAAACACTCATAGGCCATTCGACCAATATCATATAAAAAAAAAGTTGAGTTTGATTTACTATTTTAAATTATTAAACCAATTTTTGTGATAATAATAAAATAATAATTTTAAAAAGATATGTTTGAGAAATTATTATAAAATATTAAATATTGAAGTGTTTTTCTTGAATATATGAGATTTCATAATAATAGTAACTTTTAATCACTATACAGTACAAATATTTTATTTGCTAACTATTTGACCAAAATTTATATAAAAGATGTTAAGGTATTTTTTTTAGTAAACTTACTTCTGAAATATTGATTTTTGTGATATTATAAGTTTTATTTGTTTTATAACTAGAATGTTGATTTTTGCAAATCTAATAAGTTTCTTGTTTTTCTAAACTTAAAATAATTATTTTTTGTGAACTTGTTGAATTTTGAAAACTTATCCAAAGGATGAAAATTTTAACTTGAATTTAATTTAGAATATTTGATTTGGTGAAGAAAACAAAATTTTTTATTTGTTTTAAGGATGAAAATGTTGGTTTTGGAAACTTATTTCAAGAGAAATAGATTTTAGTAGCTACTTGTGGAAAATACTAATTTGGAGACTATTAATAGAATATTAAATTATTAGTGTGAATTTTATGAGCTATTAAAATAAAGTTTAATGTGTAAAAATTTTGTAATGAGCATATAAAGACATAAAAGTAAAATTTAATATTATTACTAAGAATTATATTAAATAAATGAAATTACCACCTAGGATGGTCAAAGTCAAATTCGAAGTCAACTTGTAGTAATAAAAATGTGATGTACTTGTGTGCATGAGTATTGATTGAATGACCCTGATAGTAAGGTAATGTCGAACCATGGACCGGCATGTAAAATCCCGGCGTCCGTGTTGGCCGGCACGTAAAATGCGGTGTAAGACAGGGGGTTCGCTACCTATCCTGTGGAGCTCGAGCATAAACAATGTATTGGAGGGGTGACGACTCCCACCACAGTTAGGGTTTAGGGCTACGGTCCTCACCTAACCAGACCCTTACATATATCAGGTGTCATATTGTTGTGTTTGTTGATTAGTGATGAACTTGATTAGTGGTTATCCTATGAATCATGGTACGGTTATGAGTATTAACCAAATGAACTTACTTGAGTGTTAAGAATACCAAATTGTATAAATGGCAGTAACGTACTTCTGTCAGGATTGAGAATGGTATCTTAATGACTAAAAAGTATGGAACAGTAAAAGAATATAATAGAAGTTTACAATGGTGTCAATTAATTTGAAATTCGTACTTAAATTATTATTTTGTAAATGTAGTGTATAATTTTCGTATTTTGAGTTGGATAGGATGTTATGCTCGGCTTTACCGCTGACCGATTCAATCGGCTGTCATCCGTATCATGGATGGCAGCATTTTGCAGGATTTAGTTTCAGGTTCCGATCCAGGCCGCATCAATAATTATTTATCGAGAACTTAGCTACTTTTTGTGTCTTTATTTATGACTTGATGTTGATGTACTTTTATTTTTTTAAATTTTTTTGCAAACGATGTTTCTTATCGGATGTAATATTTTACTTCATTTTAAATAGTTTTAGTTTTTATGATTTAAAGTTTTTAACAGTTCAACATTTTAAGACTTCCGCAATATTTTTTGTATAAACATTATTATTAATATTAATTATGTATCGAGATTGACGCATCTGTTACACGTGGTATCAGAGCTAAAGTTTCTCGAATCGTGGAACTTCGGTTCCATGTAAAAGAATGTTCTCGATTGCCGACATTTTAAAAAAAAAAAAAAAGATTTTCTTTTTCAAATGATTTATTTTCAAATAGTTTTTTTTAATTTTTTTTATGTGTTTGTGTGACCATGTGTAGATTACATGTTATGATTATGTTAATGTAGTATAGATCACATGTTTAAATTTTATTTGAGATGACGAGAGAGGTAATAATATTCCGTTACTCACGAGTTTAGGATTTGAGAGTTGGAATAACTATTAACGTGAATGAAGAGTTTGAAGGTAAAGTTATTTCTAATCATTTTCTCGTAGAAAATTTTTCCATTCATATTCTTTTTGATTTCATAGTCGACCGATCTCCAATCTCGACCTCTTTTCGGCACAAATCCTTTGTCTTTCAAACCTCAGAAATTCAAACCCCCAAATTTGTTCACCTAATTGTTCACCATTTCTATGAGACCGTATCTTTCCTCCTTCTCTTTTAAGGCTTTAGATCATCATTTAATGTCGACTTGATAGTGTTTGAAATGGGTACTTATAATATAATTTGGGTATGAAGTTGTATGGATGTCACCGTGTGGAGATGTTTTTTTTTTTTTTTTTTGTAAGGAGAATATTGTTAGGTTAAGACTACAGGAGGACAGTCCTTGATTGAGAACAATTATGTGTCCCCTATTCAAACGATTAACGTTGTTCAGGCTATTGAAATGATTAAGCATAAATGTGAGGTATACATGTATGTGTTTTATTTCTAGTAATAAAGAGATTACAAAATTAAGTCTCGAGGAAACCCGATTTTTGGGAACACCCTAATGTTTATCTTTAGGATTCACATGGTTTACTCGTGAACAGAGTGGTTGCTTTTCTTATTGATCTGATTTTTGATGTTATCCCTATGTCCAACACTATGTATTGTTTTAACCTAATTGAGTTAACCAAATTTAAAAAGTAGTGGGATGAGTTATTTAAAAAAAAAAAAAAGACATTTTATTCGTCTTGATCTGTTGCCTTGGGTAGCCCCGTTTTATTTGTTATAAAAAATATATATATATAATGGTACAATGAGGTTGTGCTTGACTATAGGGACATTAATAAGATTACCATCAAGAACCATAACCCTTTATCTAGAATAGATGATCCTTTGGATTAGTTACAACTAGGCACTCAAGAGTTCTCTAAGATTTATTTGAGATCTAGGTATCATCAGTTAAGGATAGTCGAGGAGGATATTTATATAACTGTGTTCTAGACCAATTATGGATTTTATGAGTTTCGGTGATGTCATTTGGTGTAACAAATATGCCAACAACGTTTATGGATTTGATGCAGAGATATGTTCGTTCTTATTTGGGTAAGTTTATAGATTTTATGAAATTTTTGTATATTTGAGAAACATAGGGCAACTTGTGGAACATTTGAGGATTATTTTAAAAGTTTTGAGAGAAAAAAAATATATAATTAGGGAATTTATTAAGGTTGAGTCTTAGCTTGAGGAAGTAGTTATTCTAAGTAATGTTATGTCTAAAGATGGAAGTTCTGTGGATCCGGAGAAAATTAAGACGACAATAAAATGTCGATTCCGAAGAGTGTAACTGAAGTTCATAGCGTTTTGGGTTTTGTGGTTAGTATAGAAAATATGTTGATAATTTCTCTAAGGTTGCCCGTCGCATGTTTGGGTTGTGTACTTATGCAAGAAGTAAATGTCATAACTTATTTATTGAGGCAGTTGAGGCCACACGAGGTGAATTACGTATACACAATATTGAACTTGTAGTAATCCTTGCTCTAAAATTGTGAAGACTTTTTTTTATAGGTTACCGTGTAAGATCTACGATGATCATCAAAATTTGAGGTATATCTTCAACCAGAAGAAATTTAATATGAACCAAAGGCTATGACTTGTGGCTATTAGGATTATGCATTGAAATTTTATACCACCCTAAGAAGGTGATAAAAAGTTGACTTATGTTTTAAGGAGGAGACCGAGATTGTTGAATCTGTATCTTACGAGTTACCCTAAAATGAAGAATTTGGGATTAGAGATTTGTAACCAATATGAGGTTAGATGATATTTGAGAACAATGACCATACAAATAAACTTTGTTTAATCATATCAACGAGGCACAACTTGAGGATCAGGAGATTTTTAAGTTAATCCCTAGAGATGAGGAAAATGATACTAATGTTTTTGAGATAAGAAAAAGAGGAAAAGTTGAGTCTGAAATTTATTACACCTTGTGAAATTCTAAGAAGAGTTATATAAGTTGCTTATGAGTTGAGTTTGGTAAAAGTTCATAATATGTTTCATGTTTCACAGTTGAGGAAGTATGTTCATGATCCATCACATGTGCTTACCCCTCAACCCCTTCGGATCAATAAATCCTTAGCCTATGAGGAGAGATATATCGCGATTTTGGATACCCAAGACAAAGAATTGAGGAACTCTAGGATACCCAACCACATAGTCGAGAAAGCTACTAGGGAGAAGGGATCGGAGCAGACTTGAGAGAGCGATACCTTAACCTTTTCAGTAAGTTCTAGCTAGTTTCGGGACGAAACTATCTCAAGGGGGAAAGAGTTGTAACAGTCTCAAAATTCTTAATCTTAATCTTACGATTAATTATTCCGAATTTTCAATTCAAATTCCTGATCCTTTGGTTATCCATTTCAAACCATCTTTAATTCCTAAATCTTATTTTCCGATTTTGTAATTTCTCTCAAATATAAACGTTAAAATATTATTTGATTTAAATTTGTTTTTTTATTAGCACCAAAATATTATTTTAAAATTTTATAGTACGAAATATTTACTATTTCGTAAAACGTTACGTTTTAAGTTTTCTTCCTTAAACTAACATTACTACTTATTATTTTAAAACCTTATAACTTTGATTTAATTAATTTATACCTAAATGAGTTGTATCTTTATTATTAACTTTAAGTATAGTTTTAATCAAAATCTTCTAAGTAAACTATCATATTTTTCATAATCAAACTTACCCATTATTCTAAAATATATTCACTTGGATAAACTAGAACAAAAATATGATGAATCAAAAAATTATTTCTATCAAACTCATGATTTTTATCACTTACACAAGCTATCACCATTTCTTATACAAGTTAACTTTCTCCTATACTCCATCTCTTACAAATTCACTTACACAATCTAAATCTCTTACACAAGTTAGTCTTCTTCCATACTCATAACACTCTTATTCATACAATCTAATAACTACAAAGTTGACCACACCCATTATAAATACCCCCCTTTGCCATAAGATCACTTACACCACCTTCATCAAATCTTTCTACCATTCTTTCTTATATCTTCACTTCATTAACATCTTACTACCTTAATACCTTTATTATCATTAGTTGAAGAAATTCAAGAAGATGGAGTTAAACATTCTTTATTTAGTTAAGTCATCATTATTTTGGAGCATTATTGGGTTGTTATTTTGGGTACATATATAATGTATCATTGTTTTGAAGATGTGATTTATTTCTTTTGGGAGCTTAGAAGATCATCATTATTTTGGAAGCTTAGAAGATCATCATTATTTTGGAAGCTTAGATTAATTATCTTTGGTGCATTGTTATCTATCTTGAAGGGTCTTATATCTTATTATTTTCCTAATTAGTACTTAGTACTAATCCTTGGTGTTAGTATGGTATAACTTCTTACCCTACCCTTTTTGTGAAATTTTACATTATATTTACTTTATAATATGCAAAAGTATGAAATATGTTGATATGTTTTAGTAAGAAGTTAGTTTAATAAAACTATGATCAAGATTATATTAAGTATGTGTATGCTAAAAACATATTTAGTGTGTTAATTTTATAACCTTTAAACAAGTTTAGGATGTTGGGTGCAAAATTATATTCTAGTGTTTTTTGTAAGTATGATTCATATTATCATAAACTAGTGCTAGTATGTTTATGAATTATGTGTTACATTAGGAATGTTATTATATTTAAGGATTTTTATTTTAGAACTTTATTAATACGTTTATGTTAGCCTTCAAATTAGTTTATAAGATAGTAAGTTATTTTATGAACTTATTTTTTTTATTAAGTATGGTTATATTAAGAATATTGTTATTATACGTTATTTTTGAGATTTAAGTTTATCCTTGAGGTTATAGTAAATTTCTAAGTTATTACGTAAAATTTTTATTTTTTGTAAGTTGTTATGTTAATCTATGATTTAGTATGATAAATTAAATTAAGTCGTTCTTTTTATGTAAAAAGGGTCCCAAACACTCATAGGCCATTCGACCAATATCATATAAAAAAAAAGTTGAGTTTGATTTACTATTTTAAATTATTAAACCAATTTTTGTGATAATAATAAATAATAATTTTAAAAAGATATGTTTGAGAAATTTTATAAAATATTAAATATTGAAGTGTTTTTCTTGAATATATGAGATTTCATAATAATAGTAACTTTTAATCACTACAGTACAAATTTTATTTGCTAACTATTTGACCAAAATTTATATAAAAGATGTTAAGGTATTTTTTTTAGTAAACTTGCCTCTGAAATATTGATTTTTGTGATATTATAAGTTTTATTTGTTTTATAACTAGAATGTTGATTTTTGCAAATCTAATAAGTTTCTTGTTTTTCTAAACTTAAAATAATTATTTTTGTGAACTTGTTGAATTTTGAAAACTTATCCAAAGGATAAATTTTAACTTGAATTTAATTAGAATATTTGATTTGGTGAAGAAAACAAAATTTTTATTTGTTTTAAGGATGAAAATGTTGGTTTTGGAAACTTATTTCAAGAGAAATAGATTTTAGTAGCTACTTGTGGAAAATACTAATTTGGAGACTATTAATAGAATATTAAATTATTAGTGTGAATTTTATGAGCTATTAAAATAAAGTTTAATGTGTAAAAATTTTGTAATGAGCATATAAAGACATAAAAGTAAAATTTAATATTATTACTAAGAATTATATTAAATAAATGAAATTACCACCTAGGATGGTCAAGTCAAATTCGAAGTCAACTTGTTAGTAATAAACATGTGATTGTACTTGTGTGCATGAGTATTGATTGAATGACCCTGATAGTAAGGGTAATGTCGAACCATGGACCGGCATGTAAATCCCCGGCGTCCGTGATTGGCCGGCAAGTAAAATGCGGTGTGAAGACAGGGGGTTCGCTACCATATCTGTGGAGCCGAGCATAAACACCATGATTTGGAGGGGTGACGACTCCCACCCACAGGTTAGGGTTTAGGGCTACGGTCCTCACCTAACCAGACCCTTACATATACAGGTGTCCCTACTTGTTGTGTTTGTTGATTAGTGCTGACTGATAGTGTTATCCTATAATCATGGTACTGGTATGAGTATTAAACAAATGAACTTACTTGAGGTGTTAAGAGTACCAAATATGTATAAATGGCAGTAACGTACTGTCTGTCAGGCATTGAGAATGTTATCTTAATGAATAAACAGTATGGAACAGTAAACGATATAATAGAAGTTTACAATGGTGTCAATTAATTTGAAATTCGTACTTAAATTATTATTTTTGTAAATGTAGTGTATAATTTTCGTATTTTGAGTTGGATAGGATGTTATGCTCGGCTTTACCGCTGACCGATTCAATCGGCTGTCATCCGTATCATGGATGGCAGCATTTTGCAGGATTTAGTTTCAGGTTCCGATCCAGGCCGCATCAATAATTATTTATCGAGAACTTAGCTACTTTTTGTGTCTTTATGACTTGATGTTGATGTACTTTTATTTTTTAAATTTTTTTGCAAACGATGTTTCTTCGGATGTAATATTTTACTTCATTTTAAATAGTTTTAGTTTTTATGATTTAAAGTTTTTAACAGTTCAACATTTTAAGACTTCCGCAATATTTTTTGTAAACATTATTATTAATATTAATTATGTATCGAGATTGACGCATCTGTTACAAGTTTAAGCCGATGAGCTTGAAGAATTGACGTAGATT
>JAAKBH010000924.1:0-37500 GCA_019776075.1 Amaranthus palmeri
CTGCAGCCACTGGGGGCTTGCTCGACAGGGTGGTGCAAAGAATATTGGAGGGTCCGATTACACAGCGTTTCCGCTGTGTCCTCATTCCTCACATCAATAAATGCTCGGGGATAGGAGGGAGGATCACTGTACGCCCATTAGGTACATGTAAAGAGCATGCGTTAGGCGTACGATATGAAATGAATCGTAGCCTACGCAGCGTGGGCTTATCATAGAAAATGGTGGTGTTGTGTCTTAGAACAGGGACATCATCGGGTATGTCAATACCCAAAAATAAAACTAAGAGCGTCACCATTCCGCCCATGCCAATCTTGCCACGATCGGCGTTGCGCACGGCGAGGCAACGGTCTACAAAAATATCCACCCAATTGGGTGTGCCTTGGTCGTATACAAGAAACGACCGCATAGCTGCAAGCTCAGGCTTAGAGACCCACCGCTTGGCTCTCCGTAACAAAAGATTGTCATGGAGAGGAAACGAAAAAATATAACCGCATAGCTGGGTGGTAAACATGGGCAATCTTGTTGCCCGAACCGCGGTAGGGTCTGTTACCTGTAATCGCCAACCAAAAACTGCATGATATCCCCTTCAGAGGGAACCACGTACTCATCATCCCCGAATAACCCAATGAAACGCCCTAGCATGTCTAGATAGGACATGGAATAGGACCATGTTTAGGGCGTTTAAACGTGATATATCGAACCCTCAGAAGACTCGTGACGAGTCAGGGTCGCAAGAACTCGAAAGTCAGACGTGGGTACACGTCTGCGGGCGACAATCCATGAAACCATGGAGTCCCCTTCGCTCTAAAAGTGTATGAATGCCATTAAATAGGCCGGTGCTACGCAAGGCATTCTCATCTACAAATTTAGTGGGGAGTAAAATTCGCTCCCGTATCTTTCCAAAAATCTTGGATTGAGCGGAAGTGAGTTTACACCCCATGTTTCCTGTTATCTTAGACTGGGCTTTACGGGGTTGGCTTGGCGGTGGTGGTGAGAATTGTTGTTCCTCCCTTTGAGAGGAGGAAGACTCACCGGTCTTGCTTTTCTTGGATCTGAAAAGGTTTTTCATAATGGTCTATAAATGATAAACAGCTAAACCACAGATCCTCAAAATCACAGCACAATCAACAACACAACAATGTCCCAAAACAACAAAAAATCAAACAACTACCACAATGAGATCCAAGAGTTCTAAGCCTAAGGTCTTCTAACAACAAATATATACCACAAAAAGCACAAATCAAAATTGAAAGACAAAAGATAGAAATGTATACCCTTCCAATTTGAAATGAGGATGAATTGTTGCTAGATACCAAATTTCAACCTTTGAATGACCTTTTCCTCACCAAATTGCAACAATGGAGACCCAAGAAAGCTAGGTGGAAGGTGTAGGAATGGAGGTTTGAAGGCCTTAGATCTCTTGAATGGAGGAGATGGGAGTTTGGGGGTAGAGAGAGAAAGGGATTAGGTTAGAGAGAGAAGAGAATCTGAAATGAGAGGTGAGAATGAGGGTAGGGTTTGTACTCGGCTTTTAAAAAGCCGAATGATTTTTCCAGAACATAATCGCCGAGTCGGCGTTCACGAATAATAACCCTTCGCCGAGTCGGCTTTTGGGTTCTGCCAGATTTAATTTTTTTCCAGAATGTTTTCGCCGAGTCGGCGCTCCTGATTTGCGACCCTTAGCCGACTCGGCTGTTACCCACTGCCTCAATTCTGACCTCTTTTTCGTTTTTTTTTTTTTTTTTTTTTTTTTTTTTTTTTTTTTTTTTTTTAATAAACTGCACACGAAACAAACATTAACAAAAACTTAAACAAAAATGTTAGTAAAAAAAATAAATAAAAATATGAAAAAGTGATGAATACGGGTTGCCTCCCGCAAAGCGCTCTTTTAACGTCACTAGCTTGACGTGATTCGACCCACATATCTAGGTCGTGAATACCATGACCTCCTCTTCACCAAGAGGCTCACCTGCGATGTAGTGCTTGACTCGGTGGCCATTGACCTTAAATGCGCCATTTGGTCCGTTTACTTCAAGTGATCCATAAGGAAACACTTTAGTAATAGTGTATGGTCCGGACCACCGAGACTTAAGCTTACCGGGAAAGAACTTGAGCCTAGAGTTAAAAACCAATACTTTCTCACCCTCTTTGAATTCCCGCCTAGTGATGCGTTGATCGTGCCATTTTTTTGTTTTCTCTTTGTAGATTATGGCACTCTCATACGCATCTAGGCGTATCTCGTCGAGCTCATTGAGGTCTAAGAGCCTCTTATCACCTGCACTTTTCAAATCATAGTTAAGGGCCTTAACCGCCCAATGCGCCTTGTGTTCTAGCTCCACGGGAAGATGACAATGCTTCCCATAGACCAAACGGAAAGGCGTGGTCCCGATAGGAGTCTTAAAAGCCGTCCTATAAGCCCATAAGGCATCATCAAGCTTATCAGACCAATTCTTTCGGGACGTGTGCACGGTCTTCTCAAGAATGAGCTTAAGCTCGCGATTAGAAATCTCAACTTGCCCACTACACTGGGGGTGATATGGCAAGGAATACCTGTGGACAACACCATACTTCCTAAGAAGGTTTTCAAACTTTTGCTCAATAAAATGGGTCCCATTGTCACTTATGAGTGCGCGGGGGCAACCAAAACGTGGAAAGATAGTCTTTTTGAAAAACTTGGTTACCACCCTTGCATCATTGGTCTTAGTAGCAACGGCCTCCACCCACTTGGAAACATAATCAACAGCAACAAGAATATATCGGTTTCCAAATGAGGAAGGAAAAGGACCCTGAAAATCAACACCCCAAACATCAAAAATCTCAACCTCAACAATGGGATTCATCGGCATGGCATTAGACTTTGGCAAATTGCCAACTCTTTGACAACGATCACACATCTTAACATATGCCTGTGCATCTCTAAAAAGAGATGGCCAATAAAATCCACATTGCAACACTTTAGCAGCAGTCTTAGAAGAGGCAGCATGTCCACCGCAAGGTAGATCATGACAATGCCTAAGGATAGAAAGTACCTCACTTTCAGGGATGCAACGGCGGAGAATGCCATCTGCACATGCCCTGAACAACAATGGATCGTCCCAAAAGTAGTAGCGGACGTCATGGTAGAACTTCTTCCTTTGGTATGCATTCAACCCAGAGGGCTGCACACCCATGGCCAGATAGTTCGCTATTTCTGCGAACCAAGGAGCATCACCAGCATCTGCGAGAACCATTAACTGATCATCAGGGAAGGAATCATCAATATCAGGCGTACCTGACACCTCATCCAATACAAGTCTGGACAGATGATCAGCTACTGAATTCTCTGCTCCTTTCTTATCAATAATCTGCAAATCAAACTCTTGTAACAACAAAATCCACCGAATTAGTCTCGCCTTAGCATCTTTCTTACTAAACAAAAACTTAAGAGCAGAGTGGTCAGTATAAACAATAATCTTAGACCCTATGAGATAGGATCTAAACTTCTCTAGCGCATATACCACTGCCAGAAGCTCTTTCTCGGTGGTTGCATAATTTACCTGTGCCTCATTCAAGGTCTTACTCGCGTAATAGATGGCATGCAACTTACCATCCTTACGCTGTCCCAACACTGCCCCTACAGCATAGTCACTAGCATCACACATCAACTCAAAGGGCAGGTTGTAATCGGGAGGTTGGATAACCGGTGCCGTCGTCAAAGCCTGTTTCAATTTCTCAAAAGCAGCTAAACAAGCGTCAGTGAAAACAAAAGGTACATCGTTGGCCAAAAGCTCAGTCAAAGGTCGGGCAACCTTAGAAAAGTCCGGTATGAACCTCCTATAGAAACCTGCATGCCCAAGAAAACTACGGATTCCCTTCGCATTAACTGGAGGGGGTAGTTTCTCTATAACCTCGACTTTGGCCTTATCGACCTCAATACCTCTACTAGACACAAGATGACCCAAGACTATACCCTGTCGAACCATGAAATGACACTTTTCCCAGTTGAGGACCAGGTTGACTTCTTCGCATCTAGCAAGCACTTTCTCCAGATTGGCTAAGCAATCATCGAAAGAGTCGCCATACACAGAGAAGTCGTCCATGAATACCTCCATGCAATGCTCAATATACTCAGAAAAAATGCTCATCATGCAGCGCTGGAAGGTGGCAGGGGCATTACATAATCCAAATGGCATCCTTCGATATGCAAAGGTACCATAGGGACATGTGAATGTGGTCTTCTCCCTATCATCTGGATGAACAGGGATCTGGAAGAATCCAGAGTATCCATCCAAATAACAGAAATGAGAGTGCTTAGCCAACCGTTCCAACATTTGGTCTATGAAGGGGATGGGGTAATGGTCTTTTTGGGTGGCTTTGTTCAACTTCCTATAATCAATGCACATGCGCCACCCTGTGACTGTTCGGGTCGGGATCAACTCATTTTTATCATTTTCAACAACAGTCACACCTCCTTTCTTAGGGACAACCTGTACTGGGGATACCCACTTACTATCAGAGATAGGGTAGATGATCCCAGCATTAAGCAACTTAAGCACCTCTTTCTTAACAACCTCCTTCATATTGGGATTGAGTCGCCTCTGTCCCTCTATGGAAGGGGTAACATCAGGATCAACATTAATGCGGTGAGTAACAATAGACGGACTAATACCCTTGATATCGTCAATCGTGTACCCAATGGCTTTCCGATATTTCCTAACCAAATTGACCAACCGGTCTAGCTCGCTACCATTGAGATCACTACTGACAATAATAGGGTAAGTAGAACCGTCACCAAGAAAAGCATACACCAAATGAGAGGGAAGGGGTTTCATTTCTACCTGAGGGGGTGTGGGACCCTCCTTTTCATCCTTCTTCTCCTGCTCAACCTCAGCAACCTGTAAAACATCATCAGACAAAACACAATCATCATCAGCTTGACCCTCTAAAGAGTCATCCCAGCCCATTATCTCTGCGGAATCGCCCCCATTTCCTTCAAGGAAGGATTGCAGGGCATCTATCTCATGGGCTGTATCAGGATCATCAAACACATCATCTGCAAACTCAAGCTGACATATAGACTCACTGGGGATTGGGGACTTCAAAGCATCATGAATAGCAAACTCAACCTTATCCTCCCCCACACTCATCACTAACTTACCCTTAGCTACATCAATCAAGGTGCTAGCCGTAGCTAGACAAGGTCTACCAAGAATGATGGGAGTCTTAGCATCCTCGGGTATGTCCATGATGACAAAGTCACAAGGTACGGTCAGCTTTCCTACTCTCAGGTCAACATCATACAAGATGCCCTTAGGATAGACAATGCGGCGATCAGCAAGCTGCAAGGTCATCCTGGTGGGGGACAACTCATTAACATGCCTAAGTCTCTTATACATGGAATAGGGCATCAAACTGACACTAGCACCTAGGTCACACAGAGCACGGTCTACTGTAAGGTTCCCAATCGTAACAGGTATACTGAAACTACCGGGATCCTTGAGCTTAGGAGGCAAATTACCAATCATAAAAGCATTCACATTCACCTCCTTAGACACCTGGATAACATCATCAAGCTTCTTACTCTGCGACATAATGGACTTAAGAAATTTGGGAAACGCAGGAATCTCAGAAATTGCATCTAAGAAAGGAATTTCTATAGACACATCTTTTAAAAGCTTTAAGAATTTCCCATATTTCTTTTCTAATTTAGCTTGTGCTAATTTCTGAGGAAAAGGCACATGCTTAATTAGAAGGTCCGTGACTCTAGACTTAGACTTAGCATCACCAGCAACAACAGATTTACCATTCACATCATCAGCATTAGTATCAGACTCAACAACAATATCATCATTAGTAGCAGGGGTAACAGAAATACTACCTGTTGGTGTCACCTCTTTTAAGGGAGGATCAACCAATTGCTTACCACTCCTGGTTGTCACAGCATTGATCTGATTGGGCTCCTTGCCCTTGTGTTCAGGCTGGCTAGGAAACTGATTTGGAGCACGCATATTCTGCTGTTGAGACAACTGTGTCATTTGTGTCTCGAGCATCTTCATATGCGCACTGCTCGATTGAATATGTGCCTGCATCATGCTACGAAGCTCTGCAATCTGTGATTCTACATTGGATGGTGGTGGATGATGGTGATGTGGAGGTGGATGGTGTAGAGGTTTTGGCCTCTGGTTGAACCCCGGTGGATTATGTGGTGCTTGGTGTGAAGGGGGGTTCAACACGTTGGTACTCTTGTAAGAAAAGTATGGATGATTCTTAGTACCTGCATTGTAAGTGTTAGAGAATGGGTCGTTTGCCGGTCTACCATACACAGCGTTTGCCTCCTCGTAAACGTGGGGGCATGCACTAGAACAATGACCGGAAACGCCACAAGTATCACACATAGAAACATTATTAATTGAAGAGCTAGAATTACCACTTACCATACTTACCTTGGCCATTTGCTCGGATAGAGCGGCCATCTGTCTCGTGAGGGCCTTGATAGCCTCACTATCTGTGGAATCCTTTTGTGTTGTGCGATCTCTGTCACTACTCCAAGAAAAGCTATTCTTGGCCATGGTCTCAAACAGTCTCAAGACCTCTTGTGGTGACTTAGAGTCCATGTCACCATTACAAGCTGCATTCACTGAGGACTTGTGCTCATCATGCAATCCTACATAAAAGGATTGGGCAAGCAACCAATCTGGGATTTGGTGATGAGGGCAACTCAATAAAAGGTCTTTAAACCTCTCCCAGGCCTCGTGAAACGACTCGAAAGGCAACTGCTTGAAGGTCTGCAGCTGCGTCCTTATCTGCGATGTCTTCCTAGGAGGATAGAACTTGGCCAAAAATGCATTAGCCAACTCCTCCCAGGTCCGGTATATCCCTGCAGGTTCAGATTTAAGCCAGGCCTTGGCCTTATCCCTCAAACTGAAAGGAAAAAGCCTTAGCCGTACAGCATCTTCATTCAAATCCTTTTGGGTGATAGTATCACACCTCTCCACAAAGTCAGAAATATGATCATGGGGACTCTCTGAAGGGTGTCCTCCAAACTGATTCCGTTCAATCATCTGGATGAGATGAGGTCTCAGTTCGAAGTTATCAACACCAAAGTTTGGCTTAACAATACATGGAATAGAACTTAGGGTGAGCGAAGGCGCACCCATGCGGCCAAAGTTATTGTTAACATTATTATCATTGTTTTGGGCCGCCATTGTTACCTGTCTTACCTGTCTTACCTCCTCTTCTCTAGCTCGCCTTCTAAGGGCGTTAAGTCGGCGAGCTGTAGCTTCGATTTCAGGATCAAAATGTTCAAGAGATCGGGACCTCCTGGTCATTCAATAAAGAAACCAAAGCAAGTGTAAGATCTGGGGAGGGGGCAAACAAGAAAAGCAAAATAGTCAACAAAAACCAACAAATCGATTGTCCGGCGCTTCCCCGGCAACGGCGCCAAAAACTTGATGTGCAAATTTTATTTAACCGCAAGCGCACGGTGTACGTGTAGTCGCGGGTCGAACACAAGGAAGCTTGGGACAGTAGACTTTACGATTTTGGTTGATTAGATTGCTAGAGGGAATAAAAATAGTGATTGGTTTTGAACTAACAACTAAGAATGCAGTAATAAAGATGTGGTTTAACTATATGATGATGAGATCTAGGGTGTCGGGCATCCCCTATAGTCTTGCATGATCCAATTCTCATTAGTGTCTATGAAGTATAGGATTAATTGTGTGATTAAACTTGATCTTGTTAATCTCAAACTCTCGCTCTGTTGATTAACTATTAGATTTAGACCCTATTAATTCAATTCTCACGCGTTAACTTTATTGAACGAATTAATAAGAATTTAACTAAAGTTTACCCTAAAGCAAAGGCGATCCCAATCTCACACGCTAGTTCTATTGAATGGTTCGACAAAGCATATTTAATTTAGGGTTAATTAGCACAATTTAATCACTTTAATCCATAGTTTCATAGGCACATCCAAGAATCAAATCATGCTCAACTAATAGGTTCAAACCCTAACCCTAGAAAATGGATCTACTCACTAGTCATGATAAATGCAATGGATATCAATTCAAAATTAATACTAAACATAAATGACAATGAATAAGATGATGAAATGGAATGAGCAATAATGAACTACTTAAAACAATAACAATAAATACCAACACAATAATGGAGAAAGACAAACTAAACTCTTTATTAGAGAAAGATTAAAACTAAGATTCAATGTTCAACAATAAAACTTAAACTAATACAATGGATTAAGACTAAGAATTAAGACTAAAGAAAACTTACAACTTGAAGGATGATTGAGTCTCAAAAGCAATATTGAAGAACAATAATTAAAATCTAAAACTAAGAGTAATTGAAAAGCTAAATTGATGGAAGAACTAAGCAAAAACTAAGTAAAATTGAAGGGAGGAAGAAGAGGATGCTCAGCAGGATTAGGGAGCTTATTTATACTAATTAGGGTAATTAACCCTAGGCCCAAACAAAGCCCGGAGAAATTACGCCTAAATCTTGAAAACCCAAATCCGCCGAGTCGGCTGCCCAAGGAAAACAAACACAGCCGAGTCGGCTCTTCGCGTCTGGAAAATCAGTGAACTTGTCAGCCTATTTCGCCGAGTCGGCTGCACCTCATTTGACCTCACCGCCGAGTCGGCTAAATGTCTCTGGAAAATGATGATTTTTGCTTCAATGACCGCCGAGTCGGCGGTACACTTTCTTTCCTCGTCGCCGAGTCGGCTTTTACTCTCTGGAGGAATGGGAGATTCTGACTTCAACAGCCGAGTCGTCGAGGCCTAAGGAGGCACCTCAGCCGACTCGGCTTTTAGCTACTGGACTGCTTTCTTAGTTAAGCTTGTTTCTTTGGTCGTGACTTGGTTCGATTGATAGCTTGACTCGATCTTTCAACCCTGTAGACACGATTAGCACTGAAATCCCACAAAAACAACTCAAAACTTCGAAATAACCCATCTTCCCAAACTTTGACCATGAGATACCGAAATATAGTGAAACCGGATGAAATAACCTCGAAACGCCTTCAAAACACCGCAAAGGAGCATAAAAAATACAAACGATTAGTGCAAATAATTGCACTTATCAAAGCGTTTTTCGCAATGTGTAATGTTTGTCCACTATGTGACAAGTTAAATTGCCGTGCTAACCTTAGGTACACGTTTTAGAACTAGGCAAATGTAGCACGAATTCTACTGTTATGCTAAACCTTGAACCAGCAAAGATCTTTCTTATTATTGTGCAATATGAGTTGATGCACAAAGAACTGTTAGAGTATATAACATGTCCTGAGGCCTCAACCATCAGCTCTAATACCATGTCAAGGAACCAACTAAACAAAAAGCTTAAGCTGATGATTGAGGCCCCAGGATATGTTATATACTTTAACAAGAACTTGTTATAGTGAGTCTTGTAGTTTATTATGCTGCTTAATAATAAACTTAAGAGTCCTTGTAGTACTCTGCTTAGTTTTTCAACAGTTCTTCTATATTCTTAAACATTGTGGTGTCATCTTTTGGTTCTGAATGGAGAGGCACATGGTACTCGTAGTTCTTGTCATGGAGCGCTCTGAAGTCCTTTAATTCTTTGTTTGAGAATCAGGATTTCATTTAAAAATATAGATTTGACTCAAATTTAGAGTTGGTGAATAAAAAATTTCAATTTTAGATTTGACTCAAATTCACAACTGTTATAAAATAAATTAAATATGAGGATTAGAGAATGATATCACAAACCTTGTTATTCTCAAATTTTACATTATTGATGATTTAATAATTAAAATCTACAATCTAAACTGAAATGCTTGTTTTCTAGCGTAACCTAAGTAGGTTCTCTGTTATTCCTCTGTAATGTATTGCTGCTTTGCTAGATAGCCTCGAGGGAAATGTGCTACATATACAAGGAAAAAGTGAGAAGCCACTTGGTTACCTATACATTCTTGACATATGATTTAATTGATTATAGTAAGATGTTAATTAAATTATGTGCACTTCTTCTGTATGTATATTAAGGGTTCTATTTGCTACCAAGAGTCAATTGGAAACAATCTATTATTATTCGAGTAAGTTTCCCACTTAAGTGGGAGCAAATTAATGACACTAGGCAATGAAATGTTGTTAGTCTTTCTAGTATTACACATCTATATATTATCTATTTAGTCAAATTGGATCAGCTCTACCTCACACGATTTCTGTTATGACTGCTTCTCGAATCTAAAATTAATTATGTGAATGTATTCACAGCGAAAAATTGCTCGGAAAACGAAAAATGGCTGGTGAACTACCACTGGTGAACAAAAAAATGATGTACTTGCATTCAAAAGGCAGCAAAGCATCCGCGGCAGGTCTGGCTATTATCACTACGACCCTATTTGTATTATGTTGTGTTTCCTGGGATTTCATTCTGGTTTTCTAACACTCATGGGAAACTTTCAGGACAATAGACGAGAAGTGGGCGTTCTCTTTTCACCCCATTTCTTTGTACCATTTATCTTCACCATTTAGCACTTTGTAAACCTCTCTTCATGGACAGACAATGCCACGCTGTGTATAATCTGGAAATTGTGTAAGAACGAAATTGTAAATATAGATTTTTCTCCTCGTTCTCATGAACGGCTCATTTTTGGAACATATTATACAATGAATCCAATACAATGTTGTACTTGAGATATCTTGTTCTTGAGTATGTATTATTTGATCTTGCTGATCATGAACCATGTCAAGTTTTGTAATTGTAATAGTGGTTTAAGAACTTGATACTTGAATTTCAGCTATAAGGATGGAGTTTGTAGTTGTACACTTAGGGTGTGTTTGGTATTAGATTTTTTAGATCAAGTAACGGTATCGCTTAAGTGTATCTATTAAATATTGTTTGGTATAAGAATTATTTAATTGTTACCGTTACCTAGAGGTAACAGGTACCCTCACAATGTTACCGCTCACTTACCACCGGAAACAAAGACTACTGTAATCTCTATCTTCCTTTCTTTCTCCTCTTAGTCCAATATGAGAAGCCTTGATCCCAGCAAAACAATAAACACCCTAGCGCACATCAACCAACACTCCTCCCCATCAGAATATAGCTTCCGCGATACACTTGTTTTAAAATTTTCGCCACCAATTCGGTGAGGACAACCACCACAACACCTATCTCGCTCTTCTCAAAACCACCACAACAACCACCAGTCACTATCACTACAATCAATTAGAAAAAATGTGAAATGTTAGTAATTCAAAACCAGAATTTTAAAAAAAAAACAGAAGCTCAAGATATGAATGAAAATGTAGATCTTGTGGATGATGAAAGAAATTGCGGTAACTATGGATTTGTCAAAAAAATTATTTGAGTTTACTTAATATCATGAGAAAGAAATTGAAGGAAAAGGCTTGAAAGATGTATAATGACAGGAGAGAGAAAAAAATAATGGTGGAAGAAGATAGAAAAACAGCAAGCACAAGGATCACCGGATTTTATTGATAGAATCCGTTACTCGTAAATTATAAACCAAACAGATTGTAAAAGTAATTCTTATTATTTCCATTACCCAATCTTATCTAATTCCATTCCCTTTCTGATTTAGTTTTTTTTACCAAACACCCCCTTAAAATTTGAACAAAATGATTTTTGTTGATTGAAGGTCACTACTACTAGAAGGGGGATCTTTAAGGTCGGCAATTCTTTGCTAGAATTGTTCCTTTACTTTCTAAGTTATTCTAGTCCATTTTACAAGGAGCACTGATTCACCTAATATCAAAGTTTTTTTTTTTTTTTTTTTTTTTTTTTTTTTTTTTTTTTTGAAGATAACATCAAAGATTCTAAGTACTAATTAGAGGTGTTCATTCGGGTCATCAAGTTTATTTCGGGTCGGTTTAAAATAGGATTTTGTGCTCACATTGGTTGTTACATAATTGTAGATCCATTTTTAAGTCGGGTCAAATCGGGTTCGGTAATAAAGTCGGGTGTCTATCAGGTCATCTGGTCTGTTTTGAACAGCTCTAATACTAATCCAAACTCCACAGCATAAACTCAGAATTGTAGGTAGTTTAGTCGGGTGTCTATTCTGAGCCGACTTGATGGATTTAGTCGGAATTTAGTCGGTATAGCTCTATATCGACTAAATTCCGACTGTTTTGGATAGTCGGAAAATTGCATTTTTTGTAATGATTTAAAGTGGAATATTAAGCGCTAGGTATGAGGAGGGCCTGTGTCACATCCACACTTCTAGCTTAATGGCTCTCGTGCTAGAGTATGTAACGTATTCTAGGGCTTCAATCATCAGTTTAAGCTTTTGATTGAGATGGTTCTTTGACAGTTATTAGTTGTAAATCATACAACACTACAACATAATTTGCTTTTAGTAGGATATATTTAGCGATATTTATTTTAAATATCTCTATTTAAAATTGCTAATAGTATGTATTTAGGATTTCGTGACATTTATTAGCCTCTTTAACTGCATATTAAAAAATCACAGAAAAGTTTTTTGCGACATAACATTTAGTGACAGATAAAGGTAAAAGTTAATGACCTTCCTGGTATCCCGCACAAGGCAGGTTCCGAGTGGGGGTTTTATTTTCCTTGAAAGATGCGGACAAATCATATCCGCACCCTAAAGGTGTTCATTCGGGTGATCGGGTCGGTTTTGGACAGGTGTCATTCGTATCGGTTGTATTTCAGATCGTTTATCTTTCGGTTGTTTGTTATGACGGGTCACACTCGGGTCGGGTCGATTAGTCACGGTTCGGTTAAAGAAAGGTTATTCCAGCTATCGGGTTAGCATCGGTTCGGTGCCGGTTGAAGTTCGGGTCGAGTGTTAATCGGTGTCGGATTGTCATCGGTTAATAATTGGTTTGGTTTTGTCGGGTACAGATCGGATTTGGTTTTTTAGAAAACAGAATTCGGCTATGCATTACTAATTACTATCGATCAAAAACAAAATAGTTAAAATGCAAATCAATTAGAGATCATTATTACTTTGTTACTTTTACATGTTTGCCTGAAAATTAAAAATATAAAGTTCTATAAATTTTCCTCTAGTACGATTAAAAGTAGTTAAATAAACATTGACCATTGATTATTAGCTTTAAATATATGAAATCATGTATTTATTAGATTAACTAATAAAATGATTGAATATAAGTGAATCTTTGCCCTTGATTAGTGATGACCGCGGTCCGGGTTGGGCCGGTTCCGTTCCGGTTCCATTTGGAACCTGACCCAGACTTTTCCGGTTCCGGTTCCGGTTCCAACCGGTTCCTTGGTGGTTCATGAGACGGTTCCGGCGGTCCCAATTCCCGGGCCGGGTAGGTCGGACCATCGGTTCCATTTTTATTTTTCCTTTATTTTTAATAAAAAATACTATAATAATGCGGACGTACCTTCGTCGATTACTTAATAATTAGCGAAATGCATTGGTTGTCATCGTTATTAAAATATTTACTAAAAAGAACGAAAAAAATAAATTGATAAGAAACGAATCAACGATAAAGATCATAAAAAAAAAGGGGGAGAGAATGGACTTGAACCTAGTATCCCGAAGGAATACTAAGCTGCCTACGTATCCCAAAGGAATCAAAGTCCACGTAGTTCTTTGACATACCTTTTATTAGTAGTGGTTGAATGCCGTATTGCCGTGGTCCGATATTCCGTTGTCGCGATCCTACTCGTCATCGTCATCTGGTTGATTGGATGCTCCCGCCGACTCTCCTCCCGACGATGCAGACGTATCCATCAGCATCCATGGATCATCTTCGTCTTGATCATCATCGTTCATTTCTCCTTGCATTCGGACCTCCGCCTGATCCCAATCTTTTTTGCAAACACATATTTGAATGCTATGTGGTGCAAGACGACATCTCTTTTCATCCAAAACTCTTTTACCTGCACTAAAAGCCGACTCGGACGCAACAGTAGAAGCAGGAATTGCAAGGATATCCTTTGCAATTCGCGATAATATAGGGTATTTTGCCGCTTTTTCTCTCCACCATTCTAAAATATTATAACTACTTAGGTCGATTTCAAAATGATGTTTAAGATAGTTATCTAATTCTATATATGTAGCGGAGGTGGAGGAAGATGATCCTAGAAAAGTATCATCGCGACTCATTATATTAGCGGTTACGGAATTATAATAATGATCAGGACGTGCCGAGACGCTAGCACGCCTAGACGTATCGCGGCTCGGGTTATATATAGTAGCATAATGGTCATAAAGGTCTGATAACAGTTTTTTACAATTGCCTACATAATTATGTACATCATTAGGCGGGCGATTTATTGCTTGATAATAAAATCCTATTACTTTAGTTAGGACTTCCGTCTTAAAACACGGATCTAAAAGTGTGGCTATGCCATAAATATAAGGGAAATCGGTAAAATAAGTTTTCCACTTATCCATCATTTCTGCAAGAATCGGCTTCAAAACAACGTTAGTATCTTCATAAGAACATGATGATAAAAAACAGTAACACATTCACTTTTTTTTTTTTTTTTTTTTTGAAGAAAACACATTCACTTATTACTAAGTGAACGTTTGGTTCGTATACATAAGAAAATATCTTAGTTGCGTGGACATACGGTTGTAGTAATTTTTCTACTCCTATAGCTAAGTCCCAAGTATCATCACTTATACTACTATCCGTAAACTCACTATATAGTTGTGTTATGACGGGGCGATATAAAAGCGCCTATTTTAATAAATCGTGGGTCGAACCCCATCGTGTAGGAGTGTCTAAAGCCCAATATACTTTTTTAAGATTATATTGGGCACATAATTGTTTATATCTTCGTTTAATGTGTCCTAATCTAAGCCATTTGACTATATCTCTAATGGGACCTAATAAATCACTTAAACTTTTGATACATGCTTGACAAGATATTTTACAATGTGAGCACAACAACGTACATGTAATAAACTACCTCCTAATATACTAGTAAAAGCGGGTTCATTATATAAAAGTTCCATGCATTTTATATTTGCGGAAGCATTATCAGTAGAACAACTAAATATTTAATCCAATAAGTTTCATTCTCTACAAATTTCAACTAATCTATATTTAATGTTTTCGCCCGTATGTCTTTCGGGCATTAACTCAAATGCGATTATTCTTTTTTGAATAGACCAATTACGGTCTATCCAATGTGCTGTTACACACATATATGGTTCTAAATGTGGGGGAGCTGACCAAATATCGGTCGTTAAGCTAACTCTACCGTTAAATGTTTTAAACATTTGTACTAACTCATATCTTTTTGATTCATATAATTTAATGGTTCTTCTTTTAAGGGTATTCCTAGGGATTGCTCTAAATTACGGTTGTAAACATTTCCTATTGAAATATTCAAATCTTTGACTTTCACCGTGTATAAAGGGCAATTCATCACCAATAACATATTTAGAAAACTCATCGATCATTTCATTACGATCATATTTAAAAGGCATACCTCCGGGTCCGCCGGGGAAGTCCGTTGCCCATTGTGGTTGTCCGCTTCCGCTTGTTGTCCCGCTACCGCTTGCTGTATGTGTTTCTTTTGTGATTCCATGTTTTTTGGCCAAATGCTTGTTGAAAGATCCTGTACCACCACCTAATACGTATTCACAAAACACAATAAATAAATATTTAATACATTCTAATATTTAATATCATTTATAAAAAGTTAAAACTTAAAAAGTATTTACCTTTGGTGAAATTATATGAAACTGAGGGCTTTACTCCTTGGCTTTCACATATTTGACAAGTACATAAGAACACGTCCGGGTTGTCGGTTGGTTCTTTTGTAAAGTACGACCAAACATGTGAAACAGCTCTACCACTAGGAGGTGACATTGCCGGAAAATGTTGTCTTACAGGTTCATTTTCATCTAAGTATAAATATAAAAACATTATTAAAATAAATAAGAATTTAAAATTCAATCAATTTGAAGATTAAAATTAGAAAACTAACCGATACTTTGAAAATTGACTCGTTTACCACGAGCTTGTCTTTGTTGTTGTTGTGCTTCTTCAAGTGATCTTGTTGATGATTGTCGAGATCTAAGTATCCCGATAGGGGTCGATGGTTCATCTTCCTCTTGTGTATTTTGTGGTGTTTCTTCTTCTTCTTCTTCTTGTGTTTCTTCTTCATCTTGAATTTCTTTTTCAACATATTCCGCATACTCGTGTCATTCTCGGTCGTAACTAGGCTCGTACCCTTCTGGATAAGTCGGTTCGTAATTACTAACCGAAGGTGTTGTTGATATTGATGGAGTTGAAAGTGCCTTTCTTTTGGAGCTAGAAGAAGAACCCCCCAAAGATTTTGCCACTTTAGTGACTTTTTTTGTGGCTTTTTTCAAGAATGAAGACATGATTATATAATATTTAAGAAATAATTAAGAACTAATTAAGAATTAATTAGATGACTAATTAAGAAATAATTAAGAAATAATTAAGAAATAATTAGTAGACTAATTATGTAATTAAGAGAATAATTGCGTAATTAAGTAATTAAGTAGAGAGAGTAAGTAGAGAGAGAAGGAGAAGAGATGAGTTGTGAATTGGAATGGTTGAAAGTGATGGGTATTTATAGAGAAAATTGTAACGGCTAGGTTGACCAAAAAACGGCTAGTTTGACTGACAGGTTCTTTGGAACCGTTGGGCCGGTTCACCCGGTCCGGTTCTGCGGTTCCAACCGGTTCCATTGGACCGTTGGGCCGGTCCAACCGGTCCGCGGTTCTTTGGTCCGGTTTTTTCGATTTTTTCCGGCGGTTCCACGGTTCCGGCAACTTTTTTCCCGGCGGGTCCACGGTTTCGCTGTTCGGTTCCGGTTCGGAACCTGTCGCGAACGTTCCGGTTCCGGTTCCGGTTTTCAGCGGTTCGGGACCGGTTCGGTTCTGGGCCAACCCGGACCGTGGCCATCACTACCCTTGATATTGTAATTTTTAAAAATATTTCCCACTTTGCATTCATGAAAATTTTATTTCCCATTATACCGTCCACGTAGGACGATACAGAAAATAATTTTTTTTTATGTTTTACATCAAACCGCTATCTCAATAGACGGTTTAGTATTACGTTTTTAATGAAACCGCTATCTCAAATAGCGGTTTAATCCAAACTATAATTTTGAGAAAAACTTAAAAAAAAATCTAAAGGTAAACCGCCATCTGAGGTGGCGGTTTACTTTAATTTAGAAAAAAAGAAAATTAAGATACGTCTTCCGTGAAATATCATACTTCTTTTCTAAAAATTGATTCAGATTTAAAGCAATTCGATCTAAAATTCGTTCGGGTTAAGTCGGTTTTAGCCGGATCGAGTTTAGTTTCAAGCATGATTCGGGTCGGATATGACTCGGGTCAGTCATTTTTAGGTTCGGGTAATATCGGTTAATAGTTATGTGTCGGTTACAAAACTCGGTTACAGTTCGGGTCTAGCTTTTCCATTTTCGGTTGTCAACCGGTTCGGGTATTGTCGGTTTGAAAAACCTGAAAACGGAAGATATTTTCGTGTCGATTTACTTTCGGTTTCGGTTCGGATTCTCGGGTTGGGTCACTTTTGAACAGCTCTATCGTACCCCCAAGGAGGGAGTAAAGATAGATGTGCGCAGTCAAGAAACCCCCAATTGATCCTGCGCCTAGTAGGGGTCGAATCTCAAAATCTTCTGCTCCACATGCAGATGTTATATCCATTGAGTCACAAGCGCTTTTAACAATAGATTATAGTAACAATTACATATGCCACTAAAGACCAAATAAAGTGTCGCTAAATCACTTTATGGTGAAACATTGAATAAAACCAATAATTATAACATTAAAATATGAATTATTGACATTTTTTTTAAAATTTAAATTTAAATTTATTGTAGTGCAAGTAATAGTAAAATTAAGGCCATTGTACATGTTATTTTACACAAGGGCAAAGCCACCAACCCCCCTTGCCTAATATGTGAGCTTTTAAATTTTGGTTTTGGCCCCCTTAGTAATATGATATATAGTTTAAAGAGAGTTAAATATAAGAAAAATTATTGTAGCTTAATGGTTGGAGTAGCACGTATATTTGTAATCTAAGGTTATGTGTTCAAATCCTCATTAAAACAAATTTTTTTATAGACTAATAGATTTATACTATTATGTCATAACTATTTATTTTTTAATTTAACATTCATCCTTTTTAGTGTGCGTTTATATTTTTCTATCTTAATTTTAATTGTGTTTTTTTAGAGAATTATTAGGCAAATATATAGAGTCAAAATCAAAAATAACACTTAGTCTTTTAAAAAATAATAATTATATAGGGAAGCTTCCACTCCATTTATTATTAAATATAATTTTTGCAATGATTGAAGCTTATTTCAGTCTATATTTTTTTAATATTTTCATAGTTTAACTAGTGTCTAATGGTGTTTATTCGGGTCATCGTTGATTTCGGATTAGGTGTTTCGGGTAGGCTTGAAATCGGATTTCGTGTCCATATTGTTTAGCATAATTGTAAATTTTTAAAGTCGAATAAAATCGGATTGGGTTACAATGTTGTGTAAATTTCTAGCCATCCTGTCGATTTCTAACACTTCTAGTTTTTATATAGTAAATTTTTTTTTAGTATATCGACAATTTGGTCCCCTAATTCAAAATCATGGCAAACTAATAAATATATTATTACTCTATGTTGAACGTACTAGCATGATCAGGTCAAGTAATCCAATTAACATGTCTGTAATCAGATACGATAATAAGATATGGGTATATTTCTCTAGCTAGCTATTATTGTAATTATAAAATATGTAGACAAATAAAAATGATAAATGATGAAAAATGAGGGGATACAGAGAGTGCAAGTTGTCTTGATTTTGATGCAATCTAATCAGACTAAATCAAGGCTATTTACAAACATTTAAAACTAATTTTCTAATGCAAATAAAATTGGGCCTTAATATGTCTATTATTTGACTATTTCTAAGATTTACAAGTGATATGCTTCATGTATTAGTAAAACATTGAGATAACATAATTTAAATTTAAATACTAAGTTGTTTTAATTTCTACAATTATTTATGCAAGCTAAGTCATGGTGAGGTTGTTTTAATTTATATTTTTTAATATTTATATTTTTAAATATTATTTAATATCCTTTGTTTTTAATATTCTTATAATCTAAATGATCATTAAAAATATTAATAATATGAATAATAAAAAAAGAATATTAAAATATATGAGCATTAATAATATTGTTATTTTACATAAGTTGTTATGTAACAGAATGGTAATCGTTTAATAATAAAACACAAATTCTTACTTGATATGATAATTAATGATAATGAGAAATCACTTTGAAGGAAATGAATTATTATTCTACAATTTAGAAGGCAAAATGTGAATGAACTTATTTATCATTACTTTATAGTGAAAACAAGTCATTAATTGTAGCCAGTTGAAGAGAAGGAGATTCGCATGTCTAAGATTTTTCCCTACTTCTGAAATGAACCCTAATGGTGCCATACACTGAAATCCCAACTTTACAACAAATATCCACAAGTATGTGCCAAAACTTCACATCAATCTCGATGGATCAATGTACATCTTACAATACTCTAAAAAGTTGTCATATAATATTTTTCAATTCTTTTATTTATATTTATGATATGTTATTTATGATTTGATGAAATAAAAATGATAATTGATGTAAAGTGACGGGATAGAAAGAGTGCAAGGTGTCTTGATTTTGATACAATTTAATCAAACTAAATCAAGGCTAAATTTGTAATACAAAAACGGCCCGTTTGGTTAGTGGTAATGGAAATGATTTGTAGTGTAAAATTTCATCAAAAGTTTCATTTTATTCCCATGGTAATAAAACTTGATCAAAAGAAAATTTTTTGTTTATAAATTATCATTACCGCCTCTCCCAATGGCAATGCATTGGAATGAATTTTTTGAAGAAAATGAGATAATTGAAGTTATAGAAGCATGATCATCAAGGTAGTCAAGAGTTTTTACAACTAGAATTACACTAATCGATGTAAAGTGAGGGGATAGAAAGAGTGCAAGGTGTCTTGATTTTGATACAATTTAATCAAACTAAATCAAGGCTAATTCTTTATAATCCAAAAATTGGCCTTATGGCAATTAATTTACATTTTTTAGGATTTACAAGTGATATGCTCCATCTAATAAAACATTGAGAAAACATAATATTCTACAATTATTTATGCAAGTGATGATGAGGTTGTTTCTTGCATCCACGTTGGACAGATGTGAGACGACGTGGATCAGTGAATGCAAGGCTTTACTATTAAGAACTTGATTTTGATAGAAAAATTAATGATAAACAAAATGATTATGAAGCTTATTTATTTAAGAGGGATTGAAGTGATAGTTTGGAGCACCAAAACATAAAAGTAAAAATATTGCAAAGTAAATAAAAGATGAGTTTTCATTATAAGGCTGTGTTGTTTGTTTATAGCATTGCAATTTGTCTGATGGCGGTTCATAATGCCGATGTTGAGGAGTGCGCAAATGTTAATGAACCTTGTGATTATTTTCCTCCGCACAATAAGATATGCTGCAAAGACATGGTGTGCTCTATGCCATTCGAGAAATGGGTTAAAAAGGACACATCCTTGAAAGGGGAATGCGTAATTGATGATTATGGCCCGGAGTGCCGAGATGCAGGACAACCTTGTAATACTAGCGACACCGTAATAGGAGGCGAGGATAACATGCCTGAGCTAGTTTCTAATAGTAGATGCTGCGAAAATCTTCGGTGTGATTCATCCACACAAAAATGCCGGTCTACAGAGAAGTGCAGAAAACGGGATGAACCTTGTGGCCCTAAAACTGACATCACCAATATACCTTCCTTCTTCACAATTGCAAATCATCAAATGCGTTTGTTAT
The DNA here is from genome assembly GCA_019776075.1 of Amaranthus palmeri. Taxonomy (NCBI): domain Eukaryota; kingdom Viridiplantae; phylum Streptophyta; class Magnoliopsida; order Caryophyllales; family Amaranthaceae; genus Amaranthus; species Amaranthus palmeri. The sequence goes on from JAAKBH010000924.1 coordinate 20,861, forward strand.
CAACTAATTATAATTGTTGCCCAGGCCTGGAATGCGATGCACTTAGAATGTGCTTTGCGCCGCCTAAGATATAATGCAAACAGGAGGGTGAATCGTGTCTTATTACTTGTGGTGGTTTATGCATTGTTGGAATTGCTTGTTTATCTTATTGCTTCACTAGTATAGAAACTCGTGCAATATATGAAATATAGCTTTAAAGAATAATGTAAGTGTATACAATTATGATTAAATTTATCGAATTTATGACTTTTTTAAACAAAAACTAATATTTTATAATTACTTATTGAATACATAATTACTTTTTCATCATCATCATCATCATCATCATCATCATACCCATTGTCCCCGCACATATATAAATCTATGGTCAGAGTCTGGGAAAGGAAGGTCGACGACATCTCATACCCATAAGGAGAGGGCGGTCAAAAGATTTCTTCGGCTCAAGAGGGGTCTTCAAAGATAGGGACCTACAAATATATGAAATCCTTCATCTTACAATCCGTTAGTCAAGCATAGAAATCATCTAACTGCAAGCATAGTAGGTGGCTTACACAACTAGAGGATACATAAGGGTAACTAAGAAACGGAACAGGTAAGAGCAATGACGAATGGCAAAGAACAGTAACAAACAAGTCTAGTAATCTAGGACGTGGATAAGTCGCTTCCATTTGCCCCTATCCCTGGTCATGTCCTTAGAGAGGTGAAGTTCGTGCAGGTCGCTTTTAATCTTCTCCTCCCACGTCCTCCTAGGTCTTCCTTGACTTCTCTTGCCCTCCACTGATGTGCTCGATCCTTCTTACTGGGGCATCATGGGTGCTCCTCTGCACATGTCCATACCATCTCAGCTTGTTCTCCTGCATTTTCGCAAAAAGGGGTGCAACCTCTAACTTCTCCCTAAACTCCTGATTTCTTATCTTGTCCATCATAGTCTTACCACACATCCACCTCAACATGCGCATCTCTGTTACATCCATCCTTTGTTCGAAAGCCTTCTTTACAGGCTAACATTCTGTCCCGTACAACAAAGCCGGTCTAATTGCAACGTGATAAAATTTACCCTTTAGTCTACTATGAAATCTATTATCGCAAAGCACCCCAGTCGCTGCTCTCCACTTAAGCGATCTTGTCTGTATACAGTTAGTGACGTCACCCTCAATATCTCCATCACTCTTAATTATACTAGACCCAGATATTTGAACTTGGACGTACACGCAACGACTTCTCCCCCAATGGACACCTCTGACTCCCCTAACGATTCTTTCCCATGAAGTCACATCTCATGTATTTCGTCTTCGCGCGATTTATGTGCATCCCCTTGCCCTCCAAAGCTTCCCTCCATTCTTCCAATTTACTATCAGCCTCCTCCTTAGTTTCTGCACCCAAAACTATAGTGTCGGCGAAAAGCATACACCATGGTACGGTTTCCCAAATGGATTTTGAGATTTCATCCATAATGACCGCAAAGATGAAGGACTAAGTGCTGATCCCTGATGTAGGCCCACTCTAATACTGGAAGTCTCTGTTAGGCCCACCGGTGTCCGAATGTTAGTCGAAACTCCGTCATACATGTCCTGTATAACCTCAATATATCTTGATGAAATACATCTGTATTTGAGGCTATCCCAAACAGTGCTCCGTGGTATGCTATCATACGCTTTCTCCACGTCGATGAACACGAGATGTAAATCCTTCTTTCGCTCCCTATACTTTTCCATCAATCTCTTCAAAATATGAATCGCCTCGGTAGTTGATCTTCGCGGCATGAAACCAAACTGGTTCTCTCTTGTCACCGTCTCCCTTCTAATTCTTTTCTCAATAACTCTTTCCCACAGTTTCATAGTGTGGCTTAGGAGTTTGATGCCCCTATAGTTCTCGCATTCTTGTGCCTTACCCTTGTTCTTGAATTAAATATATTAAATTCTAAATTAGGTTAATATTGTCATATAATCAATTATCATCTACTAAAATATATTTGTTATGCTTCCTTAAAAGATGACACTTGAAATTTTCCAGCATTTTTATATTATTGTATAATTGGGAGTTACATTCTACTCCCTCCGTCCTATATAGTTTGAAGCATAGAGAAAATTAGTGTTTTTAAGAAAAAGGTAGATAATGGTAATAAATGAAGAGAGATGATAGATTGTGTGGTTGAAATTAAAAAGAGACTTAAAGCGTGTGGATGAGATTAAAAGTAAGTGGTGAATCACATAGTTCAAAAATAGAAATGATGCAGATTAAGTGGGACAGACCAAAATAGAAAATGTTGCAAATTAAATAGGACGAAGGGAGTATATATCTACTACATATTAAAAAACGGCTAAGCTGTTACTGTTCATTTTGCTCTCACAAAATGAACACCTAAATGAATGCCACCTGCCCACCCTATTATCCCTACTCCCTATCCTTACTAATTACTCTACATTTTGCTTTCTACATGTGCATCTTCATCCTCCAGAGTTCATTCCTCTATCCATCTCTTTTTGTTGCTTTTTCTTCTCACCATTTCTTCAAGTTTTTGTTTTTTTTTTTTTCCTTTTTTTTTCTCACCATTTCTTCAACTTTTAGGTGTCATGAACTATTAAATTCTCTTTGTTAATCGGACGGATTTACTTATTTGGAAGTCCGCCATTAAAGGTACAGTACTTCTAATTTCTCATGTTGAGTTCCCTTACCCATAAATCAATTCTGGATATATTTTGGTTTGTTGGTTTCATTTAATTTGATGTTTTCGTTATCTTTTGGGAGTTTTTGATTATTGGGTCTTTCGGCTTCTAAATGTCCCAGCTTGTCTTTGCTTTTTATTCACTTGTTTATTGTATTCCGTTCTTTTTCACGTTATGTAAAGCGTGAGTAAATGCTTGTTTAATTTCCAAATCTTTTGATCTTTACAATTCATTCTTATTATTCTTCTGATCTCTAGGATTGTATACGAATGTACAGTTTCTTGAGTTATTTTGTGGTATATATGGTTATAATTAATAACTATATTCATTGCAAATGCAACTAGAGTTGTTCATTGGCGGGCTTGGGCAGGTAGCGGACCGGGTAGAACCTAAAAATTCTACTCGCGGGCTCAAATATTCAAAGTCTCGCCCGCAATTGCGGGCAAAATTTTTTGTCGCTACCCGCCCATTTTTAAAGCGGGCGGGACCCGCGGGTAGGCGGGTATTTATTATATAAAAATTAAAAATATAAACCATATCATTAAGTTAAGTTTTAGTAACAATTAAAATACAATACATTGTCTAAAATACTCTAAACATAAATAAAGTCTTAAAATATTCAAATTACATGAATATTGAATTTAGACGGTGGAGTCGACTACTTGTTTGAACTTTGATAGTCGATTGCTTGAATACTTTGAAGGTTAATGTATACGGTATAATTAGAAACTTTAGAGTCTGAAAGAAGCAAACCCTAAGGCTAGTGCAAGAGTAATAAGCTAAAAATGGGTATAGGTATTAATTACTAAAATTGGGTATGGGTCATGTAGTAATACTAGTTTAATAAGTAATAAAATTAATTATTTAATAAATAAACTAAGCGGGCGGGAGGGTATACCCGCGGGTGTTTTTTTGGTGTCGCTACCCGCCCATTTATCTTGGCGGGCGGGTATTACCCGCCCAAAATTTAAATTTTTTTGAAAAACATTATCCATGTCCGCCCGTTTTTCGAGCCAAATTGGTCGAGTCTGGCAGATAGCCCGCCCATTAACAGCTCTAATTGCAACCACCTTGGCAAAGACTACATTGGACAAGAACGGTACGGTTATAGATGCCAATCAATTGGAAAAAATTAAAGTATACTACTACTTGTTCCCTCTTTCATTTGATGCATTACTATTTTTGTCTATAATTTTTGTCTGCGGGTACGTACATGGTTTTAATTCATTTGGAGTACTATACATGTAACACTTAAACAAATGTCTTTTAATTCATTTGGAGTACTATACATGTAACACTTAAACAAATGTCTTTTATTTTGTTTGTTTCAGGGGGTGATCTTCTGCAATATATTTCAAAGCTATGTTATCATTGGATTTGTATTCTAATATTTATTGGAGAATGTATGTGTTTGTTTGTTACTTTTTCACATCTTCAATAAGTGTTGCTTTCTCCTCTGGGTATAATTGCTTCTTCTTTTCCGCCTTAGTATGTACTTTCTCCGTTTTGAAATACTTATTACACTTTCGTGCAAGCTAATTTTGCATAATACGGTTAATGTGTAAGCAAAAATATAGTTAAGTGGGATTTTGTTTGAATCGTCTAATCGCATACTTTCATAATATTAATTTTTTATAATTTTTAGATGTCTTTAATTTTATATATAAAATAAACAAAATAGCACATTGGATTGCGTAAAAAGTCAAATATAGCAATTATAATAGAACACAAGAAGTATATGATTTATTTTGGTTATTGAAACTATGTTAAAACTATTGTTTCCCATGCAAAAATCTAGATTGACACGAGTATATACATTCTTACCTCGAGTTAAACTATAAAAAGTATCCTTTTTACTTGATCATGAAAATTTTCAAAATCAGTATATCATGCTGCACAATGTCTTATGGTGAGATAGACTCATATAATTAGTGAAGCTTTTTAAAGGAAAATTCTACATATTAGCATCAAACTTTGATTAAACGCGAGTGAGAGCATTTTGTAAGATTTTTCCACATGGTAACATTATGTTTATGCACTATTTAACTGACGTAGCATTATCAATCGAATTCTTGCCTATTTCCGTTAAAGTCACGCCTTTTAACGTTTCTACCCTTACTAATTGTTGGTTGTTGTCTTTATAATTTAGCCTCAATCATTTTTATGCAGAAACACAACTTTCTTCCCCAATCCGCACTCCACCATTTACCATATTCAAGATATTCTTCCCTGACATTAATGATGCTCAGATCTTCAGCTAATTCTCTAGTGAAAGCCACAGAGGTAGAAATCAAAGTCATCAACGCTTTCAAATGTTGTAACAATCATGAAGATTGCTTGACAGAAATTAGGGTTTCCAGTTTAGATGCGAAACCTTTTAGGCTCTACTACAAATATAAATTTTCTCACTTTTTTCGTTACGTGTTGCGAGAAAATGTGAGTAAATATCTATATGCGAGTGAAGTGGAGGCACTCAAGTGAAAGGAAGCTACTGAGAGTCGTAGTAAAGATCTTGGGGATTGTTATGTTTACTTTTATTTGCAACTAGATAATGCCCGTGCCATGCACGGTTTCATTAAATTTTTTTGACATATTTGGTTAAGCAAAAACATAAAAAATTTATGGTTTTATGTTTTAACCATATCAAGATTTCATATACTCATTTAATAAATAAGATCATAAAGATTTTATACATAATTGAAAGAAAATAAAATAAAATATATGATCCTCTAATATATTAAATTATATGACTTAAAAAGTAAAAATTAATCAATATTGATAATATTATAGTCATAATTAGAAAATATAAACATTACTAATAAACACAATGACATCATCATTGAGTATTAGAGGAAAATTTTTTATTGAGAAAATAACACGTAAGCAATTTTTAAAAATAATGACATCAGTAGTGCTTTGTTTTAGTAATAGTTATAGTCTTCAAGGTACCTTTTAACAAATACCTCAAGTAATACTTATATTGTTCGACAAACTAAATATCTTAAAACTTTGAATTTATGCAAAAGTAATTTATTTATTAGCATAATTCTATGGAAAAGTGGGCAATTTTGAACTTATGAAAAAGTACTTTATTAATTAAGTACTTTTAAAAAGTTCAAAGTTACTTATAAAGACATACATGTCGAATTTTCCATACATTTTGAAAATAATAATGCACATTAATAGCTTTGAAATTTTTCATTAATTTTTCCCAAGTATGCATTCCAAACTAATTTCAATAGTAGATAATGTCTTCAATATTTTTCAAAAAGTTTGGTCTTTAAACATTTAAAGTTTACATTTAATCATAAATGAATTTGTATTTAAAATTACATTACATCATCATAAGCAATTGGAGGGAAAAAATTTAATTAGAGGTTGACACCTCATCAACTTTTAAATTTGCTGATGTAAGCGTGTTTTACTCTAGTACTATGTATAGATTATAATTAGGAAGTAAGTATTATTATGATGTACTACGTAAAAGTAGTTTTTTTTTTTTTTTTTGAAATAACGTTCAAGTAGTTAAGTTTATGCAATTTTGATTAGAAAATTTGATAGTTTTCGGTTTTGATTATAAAGGTCAAAAAGTAAAATTCATCTCATTAATGGAATCGTACGTTTATGCACAATGTCATGTAAACTGCAACTATTTTTTCTATTGAACTTGTTCACTAAATGCAACCATTTATTTTCATTTAAATTGTTGGCAGCCAACAAAAGGTGCCTTAAGCACAATTACATAAGCCATAATGTTCACGTAATGTACTTAACATGGATTATAAAGTTCAAAAGCATTTATACACATTACATAGCCACAAACATTTATACACAGAATTAAAAAAGTTTGAGGGTCGGTTCCCCTTCTCACTCTAGCGACCCCCTCTGTCGAGCGTTTCCACTGGAAGTGCACGACCATGGCAAGCAGAGGTAGAGTCCGACCACCAAAGAAGAAAGCAGAGCAACGTGCTAACCACCCCAGTTCAAGAGACCACTCTCTTCCATCAGAGTTAGATGAAGCGAGCAGTTCAGAAAGGGAAAGTGAAACCCTAATTTCGAAAATCGAGCAATCGAAGGCCTCAACCCAAAGCACCACACGAACCACCACAGGTCCCACCCTATCTGGTTGGATAGAAGCTGTCCAAAGGCGGTCGAACAAAGAGGTGAATGGGAAGAGATTTTCAAGCAGCCATCAATGGCGAACGGTCATGGAGACAAACAAAAATCAGTGGATGGTCCTGGAAGCATTCCAAAATCAGGTGAGGCAGCCCCTATTTTTAGCGGCTTAATTAATAGTGATTAATTAAGTTAATTTGGTATTAAATTTTAAGCATTTTATTTTATTGGGACTCGGAAGAATATTTTATATGAGGATATAAGTCATATTAAATTTGGGACAAAAGTAAGCTATATATACGATTAAAATTGAGAATAAATTAAATAAGAGAGATTAGAGTATGTAAGAAGCTATGTACTCCTATGATGCCACAATAGCAAGACTCATCAAAATTTTATGACTCACCCAAATACTTTTGATATACTTATTGCTAGGGATGTGCATGGGTCGGATCTGAGTCGGGTCCAGCAAGACCCTGATCCAGACCCTAATTTTTTTATTGGACCCAAACCCGGACCCGGATCCATAGGGTCTAAAAATTTTGGACCCGGACCCAGACCCTTAGGGTCTGAAGAGTCTAGGGTCTGGATCTGGGTCCAACACAATTTTATTTTTTTTCCAAAAATTTTTTTAAAAATATATTATGAAATGCACTTTTCGACCATTTGCATAAAATTATTTAAACATTTTCGACTAACGAGGATCCTCAAGTACTTTATACTAATTGAGCGAAACATAGGAAGTTTTTCAACATTCAAGTTCTTATAACGAAATATTTATCAAGTCTATAATATTTAAATTATTGATACAACTGCCAAATTTTAAACTACATGAACCGGTAAAGTTCAAAATAACGCAATGTTAAAAAATATAACAAAATTCAAATCAAGCAATTAAATACACATAATGCCTAATATATAATTTTTTAAAAAAAACATGTAAATAGGTCCATGGGTCGGATCTAGGTCGAATCTGGGTCTCAGATGTGAAGACCCGGACCCGGACCCGGACCCTAAGGTCATGGACCCAAATTCGACCGGGATCCATAGGGTCCAATAAAAGGTGGACCCATACCCTCAAAATTAGGGTCGGGTCGGGTCGGGTTTAGACCCTTAGGGTCCAAGACCTGTGCCCATCTCTACTTATTGCTTAAGTATAACAAGTATAAAGAGCAAACTTTACCTTTCTTCTTCCATGACAATTCTCTTGATCTTCCTCACGCCATTTTCTTGCAAACTCTATTATTGAGCTTAATACTCCTATATCCAGCAAATGGTCTTAAAACTATCAATTACAAGATTTTCTTAATAAGCTACAAAAATTTCAGTAGCTCTTCCTTTGATTAACTCATTTTCGAACCCTATTGATAAAGGGTTCGAATGGTCATTTCTCCAATTGGATTATGGGAGAGTCATATTTAGGTAACTTTAAGAGTTATTTATATTAGTATTTTGTTTTTGGGTAAGTCTAATTTAAACAATAGATTGGATTTAAGTTGACTAAATAGGTTGAATTCGTAATCGGGTTGTTGTTAGTGTTGATTAGTATTGGTTATTTGGGTTATTTGATTTATAGAATAAAGTTTGGTATTTTGGGATATAGAAATTTCAATCCAGGAATCTGAACGTTCTGTTTTGTCCATTTTCGTGACAGTTACAGTCATTTTTAGGTTCCAGTTTCTTCATAAGATTTGTAGAGCTCTGAGTTGCGATCGCGTATACTCTTGAATCGCCTCTATACGAGTTCGTATGAGGAAGTTATGACCAAAATACTACCAAGTGTCCTGATATGGTACTAAAACGGGACTCTTAATGCGGGATCAGATGTTATGAAACAAATTGGGTATTCTATTAATTTAGTGTTTAAGATTATTTATTGGGTATTTGAGATTTATGATTGGTGTAAATTTGGTTAAACACCATTGATGGTAACTAAAGCTTTCTATGACTGGAAACCCATCATATGTGGGAAGTGCAAGGAGTTCGGTCACTTGAAGGAAATTGTAAGGCGGGTGAACAGCGGAAAAGGACCAAAAAACCAACACCCTCACCTCCAACAGACGGAATGGGCACAAAGGAAAGCGGGATAGAGAGGACGATGGTAACAGACCTCACCAAGGTAGTTGAAACCAAAACACCTAACGCCCATGGTCAGACCCCTATTCGTCATACCTATGCCCAAGGTTATTAGGATCGGGATTCTATGTAGGATCGTTGAGAGGGTAGGATCGCAATCGGTAGAATCCGATCGTAAGATCGTGTGATCCTACAAACATGCATCAATGTGCTTTGAATTGCTGATTATCATTTATATTTGTTATATTTTTAAGTTTTAAAATGTAAGTAAAAACTTATTTGGCTTAATCTATTAAGTTCTGAACAAAAAATACTTTAATTTATTATTTTAAAACTGCAAATTAAGAAAAAATTGAATTTTATAAAGTTATTAATATAATTATTTAATTATATATTTTTAGGTAAGTAAAATCTATTTATATAAAATATTTTACAATTGAAACTACCCATGGTCCCATGTAGGATCGGATCGTCAAATCGTAGGATCGTAGAATCGTGTTATGATCCTATCACCTAATTTTTTGAGCTTAGTAGGATAGCACGATTCTACTAGATTAAGATCCTGCCTACGATCCGGATTGGTCACCCATTTTTGGATCGTAAGATCGTAGAATCGTAGATCAGAATCGGGAACAAATTCCAAGAACTACAACTGAGATCTTCTCGACAAATGCAGCTGGGGAAATTGCTATTACCACCGTCGAGGCGAACAAAGACCCAAGACTGAAAGGTGACCACCCACCTTCAAAGAATAACCCTTGTGTAGGCTCCTAGGGTTGTCCTTAATCACTTTTTTTGGCAATTAATTTGTATTATATACCAAAAGAAGATACAAACAAAACACGCTCGACCTGAAAATTAACTCCAACGCGAGCCACCAAAAACGCTATCGCTCATTACAAAAATATGAGAGTGATAGCCCAAAAACCCCAAAAGAGACAACTACTAGTTTACAAGCATCTCTCTCATTCTACTTTTAACCCTCCAGCTATTCTAAATACTATACAGTCAATAGCCTCCTTCAAGTTGCTTGAGTGGTTATCAAAAATTTTCCTGTTGCGCTGCATACAGATACTATAGATCATCTTCGTCCATAGCCCTACAATCATCTTAGCTCCATCCGTTTTATTTTTGTTGATTTAGCTCACCTTGAGAATTTCATCTGGGAAGTTGGAATCTTCTAATCTGCGTGGGAGGAAGCTAAACAGACAGAGTCTAATTTCCTGAGCGTACTTGTAGTCAAAAAGAAGGTGTTGAACAGATTCCCTATCCCTAAGGCACATAACACAGTTATAATATGTGATTTCCATCCATTTCCCAATTCTATCTCTTGTTGCCAACCTATTTTGGATAGCGAGCCATGTGATGAACATTGCACTTCGGCTGGCGATATTCCTGACCATTATCTTACCCTAAGAGACTTTGGGGGCTTCTGCAATGAGTAGATTAAACCCTCCCAATAGTGAACAAATTCCCTTTAGTTACGTTCTCCTAACCCTCAAGCTTTTCCACTATTTCCCTTTGTTGGATGATCTACTTGAAGCTCCAGGACGCATGAATAAAGATCGTCACATCTTGGACATCTTGCATTTTCATTGTAGTTGTGGACCCATTTTACCCATAGATTATCCTTTTTGCGAGCAAGATTCCACATGTGCTTGAGCATTGCGGCTTTGTTCCAAGTATACATGTCTCTCAGATTTAAGCCCCCCTTTGAGTAAGGTAAAACCATTTGACTCCATGCAACTGTTGCTTTCCTGGATAACCCATCTTTACCAATCCAAATGAACGAGATACAAACATCCTCCACCATCTTGATCAGCTTTTTCGGAAGGCAGAAGATTTGGGCCCACAAGTTTTGCATGCCACCAATAACACTACGAACAAGCTGGACCCTTCTGGCATACGAAAGCAGACGAGAAGACCAGTACCGAATTCTACTTATAATTCAGTCTACCAAGGGCCTGCAGTCTCTGGAGTTCAACTTCTTGGAATAGAGAGGCACCTCTAGAAATCGGAACGGGAAGGCACCCTCTTCCATTTACAAAAGCTTCCTTATACGATATTTTATCTGTCTGTCAACTTCGGAAGTGTAAACATTACTTTTACTCGTATTAGCCTCAAGCCCTAAGGCCTTTGAGAACCGCTCAAAGGTACACATCATTTTGTTAACTGAGGAGATATCTGTCATGCAGAACATGAGGAGGTCATCAGCAAACAAAAGGTGTGTAATGTTATCTTTCTTGCATCCGAGGTGGAAGTGGAAGAGGGAGGAATCATTTTTCTTGTGCAGAAGCCTAGATAAGTACTCCATTGCGATGGCGAACAGATAGGGGGAGATGGGATCACTCTGGCGCAAACATTTTTTTGGCTGGCAAAAGGCTTAAGAGGGGAGCCATTCGCCAGAATGGAGAACGTGACTATCGTGACACATGCCTTGATCCACTGCACAAACCTAGGTCGGAAACCCAATTATTCCATAACCGAGAACAGAAAAACCCAACTAATCGAATCATAGGCTTTCCAAAGGTCCATCTTGATCATACATCTCGGACTGTTGTTCTTGCGAGAATACCCTTTGATGAGCTCCACAGCTAGTAAAATATTATCTGTCATTTGCCTTCCTGGGATGAAACCTGATTGGGCTTGATCTATCACTTTCCCTACCACCTTCTGGAGTCTACCTGCTAGAACTCTTGAAATGACCTTGTAGATAACAGTGCAACAAGCGATCGGTCTGAACTCTCCTATCTTGCTAGCATTATATTATTCGTTTTTGGAATAAGAGTGATTGAGGTACAATTGTAAGGAGTGAAGAGATTGTTATTGCAGAAGAACTCTTTGATGGCGCAGATCAGGTCCTCCTTAATGATATCCCAAGTTCTCTTAAAAAAGCACGCATCAAACCCATCTATTCCTGGGGCTTTGTTGTCATTCATGCCAAACAGGGCATCTTTAATTTCTCCTTCGGTCACATCCTGGATCAGCATATGGCTACTAGTATTATCAACCTGGGGCCCCTCTCTCATAATCTTCCTGTCAATGACCTCAAGGTTAGAAGTTTCCTTACCTTAGAGGTTTTGATATAATTGGATGACTTCATTGTGAATCTCATGCGTAGTATTAAACCACTTGCCCTCCCTATCTTGTAGCTCAAAGATGCTATTTGTAGTTGTCCTCTCTTTGATCATATCATGAAAATAAGCAGAATTCTCATCACCATACCTCATCTAATTAATTCTGGACTTTTGGAGGAGAGCCATGTCTTCAATTTTCCTCCACTTTCTCACTTGGAAGGTTGCCTCCTTCTCTTGTTGGTGAACAATTTTATTTATGGGGTTAGTTTGCATTTCAGTTTGAATGTTATCAAGCCTCTGCTTCTACTTTTTAATTTTCTTCCGTATCCCGGTGAACTCCTTACTGTGCAAGCTTTTCAAGCCAATTTTGACATTCTGCATCTTGTACCAAAATCTCTGCAACCGTACACCTTTAACATTGATCTTCCAAGCCTCTCGAACAACCCTAAGGAAATCCTGGTGCTCACATAAATAATTGAAGAAGCGGAAAGGTTTGCTATCTTTTTGGATGTGTCTTGTGAGGGTCAGAATTAAGGGAGTTGGATTAGATGTTTGATGATTTCCATAGGTAACACTCGCTTGGCTGAAGGTATCTAACCACTTGAGATTCCCTATTGCATGAATAATCATTGTTAGGGTACGATTATCCTCTTTCTCTTTGTTGGTCCAGGAGAACTTTTGCCCCTTCTCGGTGATTGGGTAGCTCCTTAGTGTCTAACCAATTCACATGTCATACGTCTCATAAGTAGTAACCTAAGAACCATTCTTCCTATGCTCCTCTTTATATAACGCATTAAAGTCGCCCATGTATAAGCAGGGTAAATTTGTAGTCTACCTGCTCCAACTCTTGCCACATCTCTCTACGGTCCCTCACATTATGTAACACATACACAAAAACAATATGGAAACTATCTGTCGAATTAATGGGGGTGATTCTAGTAGCAATGAATTGAGGGGAGTATCACAAGGCTCTATCATACATCTATCATGTCTCCATCCAACCCACACTCGCCCCTTCTCATTGTGGTTGTAGTTCGAATACTAATTCCACTTATTGCCAAGCATTTTTTGGATTTCTTTGCATTCGCTTCTTTGACTTTGGTCTCCATCAAACCTATCACACTAATACTATTTTCAATAAGGAAGTTTCGGAATTCCTTGGCTTTAATGGGGCTATTCTTACCCCTCACATTCTATGAAGCAATAATCATAGGGTGGAGGGAATTTGAGCTGGGTTCCCGTCCCTGACAGTCTTTATGCTGTCTTCTTCTTGAATATCCCCTTGAGTTTCCATACCCTCACTTGCTAGCACTGTCATACTGGTTAAGTGATGGTGTTGATCACTTTCTTTTGGCCTAAACTAGCCACTTTTCCCTGAGCAACAGGGGTCCATCCCTCCTCCTCATCTTCCCCTTGAGTACTTGAGTTATTGATGGTTTGTTTCGAAAGGTCGTTTGAAGTATTACACACACTTTCTGTTGTCTCCTCTTCCTAAACAGAACCTGCTGTCAATGTAGCTCGAGGGTCCTTCGCGTTGGTTACATTCTTCATAACTTTAGCAATGGCTACAAGGATCCACACTCTACGTTCTCCCTTCAATTTTCCCTCTTCCTTACCCGTGTTCTTTTGATGATCATGAGCTGGATCATTTGAGTCTTTGCAATCATGTCCCACCTTGTTGCATTTCCGGCAAAAGAATGGGCACCACTCAAGGATGGCTTTCTAAATGAACTCACGTCCTGTGCTGTCTCTGAGTCTAATCTCCTTAACAAACTCTTGGGTGATGTCCACTTCCACCAACACTCTCGCATATGAAACTTTTTGTTGCTTTTCTGTGCATTCATCTACAATAACTGGTACACCTACAGCACTGACAATTCTACTTAAGGTTTCCTCCCCCCAACAATGAAGAGGCAGACTTGGTAATCGGATCCAAAAAGGTTTAACCCTCAGAAGCTCCTCCTTGAAATCAAATTGATGCTCCATTTTTTTTGCAATCATTGGTGCTCTATTTAGGAAGTATGGTCCTCCTTTGAGAATGGCATTACATTCATCCTTTGAGTTGAATTTCAGGATGAAGTACCCATCCTCATGAGCATGGATGATGGGTTACCGGTGAAGCTTTTGATTGTTGTCAGAAAGCTGAATGATGGGTTACCGGTGACAGACGGCTAGTCGCCCATCGAATCGCCCAACACCTCTTCTCGTCCTTAATCACTTTTTGTTGGAATTTAAAATAAAAACCAATAATTATTACACTAAAAATATGAATTAGAGGCATTTTTTTAATGCCACTAAATCCAATGTCGCAAAAAGCTAAATTTGTTGTAGTGTTACTCTTTACCACACTCTTACTGTTCCTTTACCACTATAGCATAATTTGCTTTTAATGAGATATATTTAGCGACATTTAATTTAATTGCCGCTATTTCAAATAACTAATAGTGTATATGGAGTAATTAGTGACATTTATTAAACTCTTTAGCAACATCTTAGAAAATAACACTAAAGTTTTTTGCGACATAGGATTTGGTGACATTTCTCACAAATGCCACTATAGACTATTGTAGCAATTACATATTCCACTAAAGACCAAATAAAGTGTCACTAAATCACTTTATGTGTGAGGTTTCCAACAACCAAAGCCATGTCGTCATGGCTTAGTTACTGGTAGCAGACGAGTCAACGATTGAACAAGAGTCAAGAGCAATTTTTAGTTGTAAAAATTGACACGACTTCCTTGGTAATGGGCTCGACGTCGAGTCAACTTTTGTTGCTGACCTGATACGTTTTGCATCATGAAGATGAAGCCAAGTCGGCGGCTTCGACGGGAGAACTCAATCCAACTCGATAGTGCACATCGTTAATGAACAGTTTTGTTTCCCTTGCACAACAAGTTTAGTGTCGTGTAATATTAAAAAGAAGCCTCATTATCTTAGGATAACATTTAGCAAAGGGAAAAACTAAAATACAGAAAACATAAAAAGATCCATCATTATAGAGTAATTCTAAGATTCATCTTTGTAAGCTCAAATATATAGAGAAAGTTCGATTCTCGGTGCCCTGTAGATGTAATCACATTAATACTAAATCATGTAAATTTCTAGGTGTGATTTTCTTTATAGTTTGTTAGAATCTTTTTGGTTTTTTATATTTAAATTTATTTATTGCTTCTGCTATCACACAACAACAACAACAACAAAAATAACAACAGCAACATCAACAGCAACGACAACAATAATTTATAAGAACAACAAACAATAACAATAACAACAAAAACAACAACACTAGCAACAACAACAACAACAATAGCAACAGCAACAACATCAACAATAGCAACAACAACAACAACAATAATAGCAACAACTACAACAACAATGGTTGCAGCAACATCAGCAACAACAACAACAACAACAACAATAACAATAATAGCAGCAGAAACAACAGCTAACAACAACAATAACAACAACAGTAACTGCAACAACAACAACAACAACATCAATAACAAAAAAAGTAACAACAACAGCAACAATAACAACTACAACAACAACAATAACAACAAGCACAACAATAGTAACAACACCGCCAACAACAACAAAAACAGCATCAAAACCTCATCAAAAACAACAAAAATAACAACAACAACAACAATACTAGAAGTAGTAACAACAACAGCAACGAAAACAATAACAACAGCAAAAACAGCAGCAACAACAACAAGTGACAATGATCGAATGGTTTATGAATAAATAGTGCATGAATTGAAAAGTTATGCATAAGTAATAAAAATTATTAAGCGAAGTATCAAAATTTATGACAAATAAATCAATTAATAATAGTAACTAAAGAAATGTATCAGCCATATGGATTTACAAAAGAGAGCACAATAATTTTGGATATAAAAATGTTAAATTGAAGTTTTTTTAAAAAAATACATAGACTGTACAACCTTTTTATGATTTTTCTACAATAATTCCACTTATTGATTAATTATGAATAATACCAACTTTTAAAGGTATTTTCTTAGAGTAAACTAGTAAGTGGATGACTTGCTTATAACAAGTTTATTTTAAAGAAACATAAATTAAAAAGAAATATCGAAAAATGTTTTAAAATGTTGAAAAATGTTCTTTAATTTTTTTATTATTCAGAATTTTTTATGTAAAATTTCCAAACTTTCCTTTAATTTTACATTATTTTTCATTTACTTTTTTTGTTAAACTATCTAATATAGCAGGTTATTGGGTTACCCAAGTTTACTCTAAGAAAATACTCCTAAAATTGAGATTATCCATAACTAATCAATAAATAGGATTATTATAGGAAAATCTTAAATATGTTAGATTATTATAGGTAATTTTTCATAGCTTCTTACTCTTGCCATTTTGGGCATTAGCTTTACAAAATATTTTAGTGGCAATGTTATCAGACCCTAAGCCGCCTCCTGTATTTCTTTTGCTTTGGGGATCCCATTTGGCTCTTAGAAAGCACCTCATGATCTTTCGAACCCTTTTTTCTAATTTTTGTAAAGCTTGTGAACATACATTTAATTATCGCATTGGGATTCGGGAGTTGTTTTCAATCATCATATATTCTACTAAAGCATATGCCATTGTCATATTTTTAAGAGTTGTTTTTCCGCCTAATTTCACTTAAGTTATTTTAAATAGTTTATTAACTTTAAATTTATTCAGTTGATTTGCTT
>JAAKBH010000924.1:40000-76689 GCA_019776075.1 Amaranthus palmeri
AGCTGATTGTAGGCTTGTGGACTGAGATGATTTATAGTATTTGGCAGTTTCGCAACAACAGGATTTTTGATAATCGGGTTCGTAGCATGAAGGAGCAGATTGACTGTATAGTTTTCAGATTAGCTGGGAGAGCAAACAGTAGGATGATAGACATGATTGTAACTAGGTAGTTAGTTGTTGTTTTTGTTTTTTGGGTTGCGCTCTCCTTTTTGTAAAGAGCGTCAGCATTTTTGGTGGCTAGGGCGGAGTTAATTTCCAGCCCAAGCGTTTGTGTATTGTTTCTCCCTGGTATATAATACAAATCGTTTGACAAAAAAAATATATATATTAGAAGATATTGGAAAACCATTCTTACAAGATATGATCAAAATCAAGATATGAGTATCTTGTCCAGTTATTGTTGTTATTATAAAATAATAATTTAGAAGAACGTGCAATGTACTATAGACATATTTAAACAAACTTTTTATAAAATAATTACTTGGGATAATAATGTAACATACTTACTAAAATATTTAATCTAATTTAAGTAGTATATTTTACTAGGAGTAAAAGATATTTTTATCGTCTTCTAAAATTCAATTAAATAAAATAGGAAAATTTACTTAGAACAATCTAACATATTTTTGATTTTTCTACAATAATCTCAACTATCGATTAACTATGTATAATCCCATCTATTATTTCATTCAACCTGGAATGTTATTGAATCACGTACTATTGGATTATATTAGCTATAATATAATTTTCTTTTTGTTTTCTTACCTTTTTATTTCAATTGTCACTGATTAAGATGCTGATCGATGTATTTTGATGTCTATTGCATTAGCATAATTAATGTATTTTTTTTCATTTTATATTTTTGTCTTTGTTCTTTTTACATATGCGATGTTCGGAAGAGATTGCTTTATGTCTTTGAATTCAAGGAGTGAAAGGAAGTTTCCAGGAATGAAAATAGGAAATGGATGGCATCGATTTCTTTTTTGCTCTCTGTTATAATCGTGTGATCGTTAACACCTTTTCAATTGAACTCCTACTTGAAGAAGAATAGATTTAAGGAAAAAGAAATGAGATTGAAGAGGACTTAAGGAAAAAGGAAAAAAAAAATATTGAAAGACAAACCATAAATTTACTGCTTCAACAATAGAGATAAGGAGTATTTATGGAGGAAGAAGATAGGAGAGGGTAATGGTTAAATATGAACTGCTACAACTGGTCAAGAATAACACACAACAACATTCCGGGTTAAATGAAACAATAGATGAAATTGTTCATGGTTAATCGGTAGTTGGGATTATTGTAGGAAAATCCTGAATAACTTAGATTATTCTGGGTAAATTGTCCAATAAAATAAACGAACTATTTATGAATAAATTGAGCTTATTTTTAGTTGATTTAAACTAAATGATTTGATTTTTATCTTAACCTAATACAAACAACGTTTAATAATTTATACATATATATTTTTTTTAAATTTTTTTTTACATATGTATAAATTGTTTTTTAAATTTCTTAAAGATTCTAATATTGCTACAAAGAATCGATGTAATGAAATCTTACTGAGCAAAATGAGTTTCGATGCAATCAATTGTAGCCTTACTAAAAATGCTTGAACTTTAACTTTATTGAGCAAAATAAATTGCCACGCACGCAATCAGAAGTCGCCACGTGTTTCTAGATCTTTTATTAGTATTTATTTAGGAAAATATATTGTCACACAAGCAATTACAATCCGATTAATTTAATACATGTGTCATAACTCTAACAAGTCGTCATATCTTATTTTCCAATTCTTTTATTAGTATTAATAATTATTAAGAAAAATAGATTGTCACGGAATCAATTATAATCTTATTAAATTAATATATTTGACAAAACTCTAAGGAGGCGTTATGTGTTATTTTTCAGTTCTTTTATTAGTATTTATGATTATGATAATAATTATCTTAACATGGATATCAATAAGCTTGCTAAGTTCAAATGGCAAACTGATGGCTTCCATAAGAAGATCATTATCTCTAGCTTATGCAGTCTTTGTTACTATATATGGAGAACTAGAAATGAGGCTATTTGGTTCCTTAAAATGAGCACAGTGGACAAAGTCATCCAACGAATCAAGTATGAAACTAGAGCTAGGTTTTATGCTTTATACCCTGTTTAATCTCAAACCTCTATTTGGTTTAGAGATGTTGTTTAATTAGTATCTTGTTTTTTGTTCTTTTGAGGTTCCCCCCTATTGTCTACACATGAAGAGTGAGTTTGTACAACCCTTCCTAGAATAGTTGGGTTCACCTACCTCTGTGTTTTTACCTTGTCTTGGTTTTGGTGCAATGAAAATTCTTATTCATTTTCCAAAAAAGAAATGATTATGATTTATACTAAAACTACTTACCTAATTTAGCTTTAAAGTTATTTAGGAAAATAAAATTTCACTCAATCAATTATAATCTTATTAAATTAATACATTTGGCAAAAATCTAAAAACTTGTCATTTGTTATTTTTCAATTCTTTTATTAATATTATTATTATTATTATTGAAAGGAACGGTGCCAAGCAAGATTCTTAACAAGTAAACACAATGAGAATATATGAGCAAAAAGAAGACACAAGTGTTTATGAGGTATCTTGGATACCTCCCCCTCAAATGTAGTTTATTAGATTATACTCAACAATACAATGTAATAAACCTCCCCAAGTCTTAAGAACAACTTCTTAAGAACCTCTCAAAAGCTTAAGCAAGAGTAGAACAAGCACAAGTTTTCTACAATGCTCAAGACCTATCAAATAGTGTGTTTTGTGGTGTTTTGTATTCTAGAATGAGTATCCTATTTATAGAGAGGAATACTACATTCTAGAACTACCTCTTAACTCACCATAAACATACATGTAACTCATACAATTAATCTTACTAATAAGTAAGATAATAAACATAGCAATTAACAAGTAATTACACAACATCAATGGACCAAAACAGTAAAGAATATGAAGAGCCAGCTGCTGCTCTGACTATGCTTGAACGAGCCCATGCATAGCTCGGACGAGCACTCTTCAAAGAACTTACTGACTGCTGCTGTCCACAGTGCTCGGACGAGCACAGTACCTGCTCGGACGAGCACAGTACCCCTTGCTAGCTGCTGCCTCGTTTCTGATCTCCACGCTCGGATGAACAGCCACATGCTCGAGCGAGCATAAACTCGAGCCAACTTGCTGTCTAAATCCTTGCTTACCTTGAGTGAACACTTCACTCCCCAAGTTATACACCTCATGTATAGTTCCAAACCTTAATTCACTCGCATACGACACATCCTCACCGTTGTTCTCCAAAGTACAAGCTAAGGCATGTTCGATTAAGTGACAAAAATCATCATCGTTATTAAGCGTTTTGGCACTTGCATTAACAATCTCCCCCTCAAGTGCAAAACTCTTACCATCATCAAAAGAAACTTTCTTTGACCCAAAAACACCATCACCAACATTTGTGTGGCCTAGGCTACCACACCCAACTTGTAGTTCATACAAGTTCCTCAAATTTCTAACTCCCTTCATGAGCACTATGCTCCCCCTAATGACTTTCAAAACCCCTCTATGTGCTTTAAAAGTGCATCCTTTACTCTCAAGTCTACCCAATGAAATTATATTCCTCTCAAACTTAGGAACATACCTCACATCACCGAGCCTTCTCTTGACCCCTCCGAGAGTCTCAATTATAATTTCTCCAATACCTTCTACTTTCACCTTCTCATCATTTGGTAAAGTAATAAGGCCATAATCCCCCACACTAAGCTTAGTAAATTTTTCCCTATCACAACATATGTGAAATGAGCAACCGGAGTCAATTACCCATTCCTTACTATGAACCTCTCCCCCATCAACTAAGAGAGCCCCATCATAGTCATCATCACTTCCAATGCCTAGAGCCGCGTTCCCGCTAA
This sequence comes from Amaranthus palmeri, assembly GCA_019776075.1. NCBI lineage: Eukaryota > Viridiplantae > Streptophyta > Magnoliopsida > Caryophyllales > Amaranthaceae > Amaranthus > Amaranthus palmeri. Next base: position 43,934 of record JAAKBH010000924.1, read on the forward strand.
CCTCATCATCATTTTTACTATACCTTAAGGATTTCATCTTCCTAAGGTCTTCCTTAAACTCTTTACACATCTTTTGAATGTGCCCCTTTTTCCTACAATAGTAACACTCTTTGTCACTATAGTCACCCTTCCCTTGAGACTTTCCCCTATTCTTGTAACCTTGGTCTTTGGTCCTACCCCTTGAAGAACCCTCACCAAACAAGCCATCCCCAACATTCCTTCTCTCTTCCCCATCTCTTCTTACCATGAACCTATCATTCTCTCTCAACGCCGCCAATGCTTGATCAAGAGTGATGGATTCCCTACCTAAGAGCAATGTTTGGACTATGTTCTTATAGTCCTTGGGAAGTGAAGCCAAGAGTAGTAAGGCTTGCTCCTCATCGGTTAACGTTTCATCCGCATTCAACAATTGGCACACCAACTTGTTAAATGTGTTAATGTGGTCTTGCATTGATGTATCCTCATCCTTCATGAGTTGATATAATTCCCACCTCAAACAAAGTTTGTTGGTTAGAGATTTAGAAGCATACACCGTTTGTAATTTCTCTAACAACGCACCGGGATTTGTCTCCTTCAAGTAGTTGTACTTGATTTCGGGTGCAATGGCAAGCCGGATTGTGCTTACCGCCTTCTTCCTTATTTGTGTCCATTTTGCCTCCTCAATGTGAGTAGGTCTCTCTTGCAACAAAGCCTCATCAATGCCTTGTTGCACTAAGCAATCCTCCACGGAGCTTTTCCAAACGGCAAAGTTGATTTTGCCATCAAACAACTGAATTTGGAATTTCCCCCCTTCACTCATTGTGTTTGTTGTTCTTTTAACCTTACTTTCTCACCCCAAATGACCCAAATGATCTTCCCGCTCTGATACCAATTGAAAGGAACGGTGCCAAGCAAGATTCTTAACAAGTAAACACAATGAGAATATATGAGCAAAAAGAAGACACAAGTGTTTATGAGGTATCTTGGATACCTCCCCCTCAAATGTAGTTTATTAGATTATACTCAACAATACAATGTAATAAACCTCCCCAAGTCTTAAGAACAACTTCTTAAGAACCTCTCAAAAGCTTAAGCAAGAGTAGAACAAGCACAAGTTTTCTACAATGCTCAAGACCTATCAAATAGTGTGTTTTGTGGTGTTTTGTATTCTAGAATGAGTATCCTATTTATAGAGAGGAATACTACATTCTAGAACTACCTCTTAACTCACCATAAACATACATGTAACTCATACAATTAATCTTACTAATAAGTAAGATAATAAACATAGCAATTAACAAGTAATTACACAACATCAATGGACCAAAACAGTAAAGAATATGAAGAGCCAGCTGCTGCTCTGACTATGCTTGAACGAGCCCATGCATAGCTCGGACGAGCACTCTTCAAAGAACTTACTGACTGCTGCTGTCCACAGTGCTCGGACGAGCACAGTACCTGCTCGGACGAGCACAGTACCCCTTGCTAGCTGCTGCCTCGTTTCTGATCTCCACGCTCGGATGAACAGCCACATGCTCGAGCGAGCATAAACTCGAGCCAACTTGCTGTCTAAATCCTTGCTTACCTTGAGTGAACACTTCACTCCCCAAGTTATACACCTCATGTATAGTTCCAAACCTTAATTCACTCGCATACGACACATCCTCACCGTTGTTCTCCAAAGTACAAGCTAAGGCATGTTCGATTAAGTCACAAAAATCATCATCGTTATTAAGCGTTTTGGCACTTGCATTAACAATTATTATTATTATTATTATTATTATTATTATTATTATTATTATTATTATTATTATTATTATTATTATTATTATTATTATTATTATTACTGAAAAACGATGCTATATTAGAGATTGTACGATGTGTTACAACCTCTAATATCACCAAGATCGAAAGTGTGAATTCTTGTGCAAAGCAAATTATACTAACAAATGAAACTAATGTTTGTAGGAAATAAAATGCAATAAAATGACACAAAGATTTAACGAGGTTCACCCAACTAAGGCTACATCCTCAGGTGTGTAGCAATTCTTATATTTTTAAAGAACCGTCAAATATAGAGTATTACAATTAGAGAAGAGATTAAGGCTAGTGTTTGGCTTGGGTATATTTTGTGGATGTGTTTGGATGACCACACTAGGTCTCTATTTATAGTGCTAGATACTCTAGGAGTTACACATGATTAGTATAGTGAGTAAATAACATAATAAACACCATTGATCAGCTGATTTAAATGAGTTGTAACTTCCCCAAGCATTTGATTCGTCAAAAAACAGCATCCTGTGCTGTCAGAGGGTCCGCTCAACCAGGTCAAGCGAAGCAGGTGGGTCGAGCGGCAGGTCGAGCGAAGAAACATAAGCTACTGGATACATCTTGACTTGTAGCTCGACCAAATAGAACAGTTTGCTCGGGTCGAGGGAATCTACTCGGGTCCAGCGGAGGTCGAGCGAAGAAACATAAGCTACTGGATACATCTTGACTTGTAGCTCGACCAAATAGAACAGTTTGCTCGAGCGGAGGTTGCGACCACTAGATCCCTCCTGGACAGTTTTTGCTCGACTTGCATAGTAGAGCATCCTGCATTAAACTTTTACACTTGACATTAAGACTCATTAATTCATGTTTTATAACCATCACATTCAACACCATATTAAGTTACCAATTTAAATCACCAATTAATAACCTCATAGGATTCCATCCTAAGAGCTAACTCATGAATGCACATTTTAATTTGTGCACTCAAGTCACACTTAATCACAGCAATTATTATGATTAGGACTTATACTAAAAATACTTACTGTATTTAACTTTAAATATTATTTAGTAAAACATAGTGTTTTTCAATCCATTATAGTCCTATTAAATTATTACATTTTGCAATACTTAAAAAGACGTCATATATTTAAAAAGACGTCATATATTATTTTTCAATTCTTTTATTAGTATTTATAATTTATAAATTATAATTTAGACAAATAATACTGCTACAAGTAGTCTTGATTTTGATGCAATATTCTAATCAGACTAAATCAAGGCTATTTACGAAGAATTAAACTAATTTTCTGATCCAAAAATTGACCTTAATTATGGCTATTATTTTACGATTTCTAGGATTTACAAGTGATATGCTCCATCTATTAAAAACATAACTTATGTTTGAATACGAGTTGTTTTCTACATTTATTTATACAAGTCATCGATCAGTTTGTTTCTTGCATCCACGTTGGACAGACGTGAGACGACGTGGATGCAACGTTTTGCTATTAATAACTTGATTATGATAGCAAAATTAATGATAAACAAATGGATTATGAAGCTTATATAAGGGGGATTGAAGTGATAGTGTAGAGCACCAAAACATAAAAGCAAAATAATTATAAGTAATTGTAGTTCAAAACATTGCAAAAAAGTAAATAAAAGATGAGTTTTCATTATAAGCTTATGTTGTTTGTGTATAGCATTGCAATTTTTTTGATAGCGGCTCATGCCGATGCTCAGAAGTGCGCAAAGCTTGAAGAATCTTGTGATTTTTTTCCTCCAATAACCGATAATAATTGCTGCCAGGGCCGTCGAATGGCAAGTGCAAAGCGGTCAACCGCCCAGGGTCCCGTGTTTTATAGGGCCCAAAAAACTTATTTTTATGTATATAAGTGATATTACTTTGAATCAAATTTGTATATAACTTACATTTTTTTGCTAAATAATATGAGTTTTTTGTATTTTTTTTTTTGTATAGTAGATTAAATATTAACAATAAAAAACAAAAGATGTATTATATTATGCGTTATGTCTTAAGTTTTTAGGGGCCCATTTTTATCTTTTGCTCTGGGGCCCAAAAATGAACGAGACGGCCCTGATTGCTGCAAAGGTATGGTGTGCACTTTGTCATTAGAAAAATGGGTAAAAAATGACACATCCTTGAAAGGGGAATGCAAAATTGATCGTAATGCCCCGACGTGCCGAGAGCCTGGACAGCCTTGTGGCACTACCGTGGAGGGCGAGGATAACATGCCTGAGCTATCTTTTAATAATACTTGTTGTGAAAATCATGAGTGCGATTTAGCCTCTCAAAAATGCAGGTCTACCGAAAAGTGCAGAAAAAAAGGACAACCTTGTGGCTATGGTGATCACATTCCCAACATTATTAGAAACCCATATACCGGTAAGAAGGTTGCGTTATCATCTGATCCCTTTTGTTGCCCAGGCCTGTTGTGCGGTGTACTTGGATCGTGCTTTGATGCATCTGAGATAGAATGCATAAAGGAGGGCAAATCGTGTCGTGTTTATGGATATTGCTAAGGACTCCATTGCAACTCAATCGGCAGAGACCGCACTGGAGAGTTCCAATACAGATGCCAAAAGAAAACGTGCCAAAGAAATGGCTCATGTAATGTTTTTAACAATAATTGTTGCGATGGATATTATTGCTACAATCGTTTTGGACTTACGGGTGGTTTATGCTTGCTTGACGGTACAACATTGCATTCAGAGACAAATGAATAACTCAACTCACTTTAATTTGTCACTCACTTATATTGTCTCCCTACTAAAAAAATGAACCAAAGCAGTGTATGTTATTGCATACTCATGCTCAACTTTTACTTCATTAGGAGTGAAATTTAACATGTAACAAAAACAAATTTACTATGTCTTTTATTTCATTTCTTTCACTACAAAAATATATTTGTTTCACGAAAAACGAAAAATCTGAGGTGAAAAGTTATGCAACAAAATAGACAACAAAACGCCTGGTCGCAAGCTTGCAACAAAGCGTTTTTGTCGCAATTTTTGTTGCATAAAAACATTAGCAGGAAAAACATATTGTTCTATTTTCAAAAATGGAGTTATATCACCTATTTTATTTCTTAAGGATTGTTGTTTGCTTATATAAACAATAAGAAAAACATATTGTTGTTTGCTAATATATATATTTATGTATGATGATTAATTTTTTGTGGTTTTTATCCATATATGTTATATTAATTATTTGATATTTGTATGTTTATTATTTGTTTTATTTGTGTGTAATTATTATATATAATGTTTTATTATTATTATTATTATTATTATTATTATTATTATTATTATTATTATTATTATTTTTATTATATTATTATTATTATTATTATTATTATTATTATTATTATTATTATTATTAATACTCCCTCCTATGCAGCTTAGGAGTCCCATTTGACTTTACGGACTTTGAAAAGAGTCAAAATGGGACCCTAAGGGTAGGAGAGAGTGGTATAATGGGTTTTTAATATTAAGATTAAGGAATTAATGATTACTACCATTTTGTAGCATTTTCAAACCAAATTATAAAATTGATATTTTTAACACTAAAAAGTCGAAATATTTTTTTAGTACAACACCAAAAATACATCGCTCTGTCAACTAAAAACCGAAATTACATAAATAAGTTACAATCCAAAAACTTAACAAAAGAACAAAGAATACAAATAATGCATAAATTACTTTCAGCATTAAATAAGAAGGGGAAACCAATGCTTGGGACGTAAATATATGTTTATTTAAGTAGTTTATTAACTTCAAATTACATAAATAAGTCGTAACATCCAAAAACCAAGTTATTTATTTTAAGTAGTTTATTAACTTCAAATTTAATTTTTCCTCATATTTTTTCCATTGATGGTTCTTTTATCTTTTACAATAGCCTTCAATGTCCAAGTTTTTCTCATATTTTGTCTTCAATATCTAGATATTTGGTGTTAATTTTGATGAAAAAATTATGAAATTATTAAAGATGTTCATGGTGACGTAAATATATGTTTATTTAAGGCGTTAATGGTGATAAAAGAAATTTACCATTCGTGAACATAACAAATCCATAGGGCATTGGTGTAATTTTTCTTAGTGGGTTAAATCCATAACAAATCGTGAACATATGTTAAATTGAATTTAAGAGTTTTTGTTGTTTTCTTTAATATGTAATTGTTGGGTTTTGTTATAACAAAAAGAATACACATTTTTATTTTTTCCGGGAAACTCAATTTTAGTAGTTTTGTGACATCTTTATCAATATAATCCAAGTAATATTTTTGGGTTTTTTTTTTAAAATTATATTAGTATAAATTCTATCAAGCAAACTTTTAGTATTTTGTTTTTGACATCTCTCATATTTTCTGAGTCACTTTAATTATTTTCAAAAATTTTTAAGCTGCAACTTAATTTGTATTCAAATTTCAACAAAAAGAATAATAATTCATTCTTAATCAAGGGTTTAGACCCATTTCACATTCGTTGGATTAAATTTATTGTCTTATAAAGAGTAAAATTAGATTTTTTTTGTAAAATGGATTGAAATTAGAGTTTTCAGGTAAACTAATATTTTACAATTTGGTCAATAATTATGTTTCATGATTATCAATTAAGTCTAAATTTAAAGATTTCTTATTAAAATAAAAATGAAATTTTGATATATTAGTTTTGTAAGATATTTTCAATGAATCAAAAAGATTTTGTAAATCAAATATTTGATTGTTATCGACAATATTAGGCATATGTTGTTTTTTTTCAAATGTTTAATTTATTCTTACACAAACATTTACATTAATTATTTGAAAATTGTTCTACTATATCAAAAAAAAAATTTGTTACTTAATAAGATCCATCAAAATATTTACTATCTTTAATTGTTTAGAGTTTTCAAATTACAACCTAATTTTGTCCAATATCTAAAATGATAGTTTTAACACATGGTCTTCAAACTTCTTAAATTTAATTTTCAAGTCGTAAATAATCATGAATTACATTTACGCACAAGTTTTTATTTTAGATTTTATAAAAACAGTGCATTGCACGGGATTCTAACTAGTAACTTATATATATGGACATTTATAAATATGATCTTAGTATTATTGACTTGGTTTTTCCTTTATAGGTAACTGACCACATCTCAAATCTCCTTTGCACTTTTGCAAGATTTGATATATTACAGATTCTTGCTATAGACGGTATATATTATAGACGGGTATAATAATCCAGCTTATTTTTACATTTTTTAAGAAAAACAACTTAAATTTTCATTGGACTGGGCTGCTGAGAGTGTCGTCTATGCCATAGACGATCTCTTAGGAGACCTTCTGTTGGTATATTCTATTGAATTTATGTGGGCTGATGGCACAATATAAGAAGTTCATAGCATGATAATTCATTGAAATTTACAAATTTGTTGAATCTTCAGAGGAGAGGTTCTGAGCATGTTCAACATGTTCCATCCCATAGGGCTCCAAAAAAATATGGGGGCCTCAATATTAACTTACGTAATACGGAGTATTATATATTTAGTGTCTAAAGATACAAAATTGATAAAAACATATCATAATTTTCGAAATTGCACAAGGCCTTCAAAAAAATTTTAAACTTTTGCTCCGCCCCTATGAATTTTCATAGGTATCATAAGACCACTTTTGATTATATACCAAACTTTAATAACATGGTGAATGATAAGTTTGAATCAATAATCTATCTAATTTAGCTCAATAAAATGAAGAATCATTCAGTTTGTTCTACTTTTAAATATGGTAAATTATTCATATTAATTAATTTTTATAAGAGGTAAAAATAATATGTTGGTTAATTTTATTTTTCATGTAAGCCAACATCAACCATACTATATCATGTTTGCAATTTATGTGTTTCAATAAGTGCTTTGATTGACCTCTAATTTTGTTTAGAGTTTTCAAATTCTTATGTGAGACGGTCTCACTGTGAGATGGTCTTCATATATATGGGCTAAATATACAAATTAATACTTCCTTCGATTCTATTTAGTTGTCACATTTGCTTATTTGGCAAATTCATATCAATTGTCACATTTCCTCTTTTATCAATCTTTTTTTTACCTATATACCCCATGCTTATACAAGTAATGTCCAAAATACCCCCACTTTTACTACATACCATACCCCTACTACCACCTTTACAATTAATATAATCATTTAAATACCCCAAATAATCACTTTTTAATGCACCCCAACATCTAAATAGAATTGAATGGAATACAATTATGAGCATATGAATTCCAAATGGTGTCTCATAAGAGTAGCTTTGTTTTTTTTATTCAAAATCTACATGCTAAATTAATTTTTTGTACATATCGTTCTTTAGCGAAAGTGGGGGTATTTAGGTAAAAAAAAAAGATAGACAAAAAAGAAAATAGGACAATTGATAGAATTTTGTCAAATAAGGAAATGAGACAACTAAAATGATTTGGAGAGAGTATTAAAACATTAGTAATAAAAAATTATAGTTGAACAAATAGTATAAGTTGTCTTGCATCCACGTTGGAGAGATGTGAAACGACGTGGATGTAATCCTTTGGAAATTGCTTATTTGATTTTGATAGCAAGATCAATTATAAACAAATGGATTATCAAGCTTATATAAGGGGCATTAAAGTGATAAGAGTGGAGCACCAAAACAAAATAACAAATAAAAAAATGAATTTCCTTAATAAGATTGTGTTGTTTGTTTTTATCATTGTCATTTTTCAGATGGTAGCCTCCCAGCTGGCGGCTGCTCAGGAGTGTGCAAAACTTAAAGAACCTTGTGTGATTTTTGAAGAAAATGAAAATGGAAAGGAATGTTGCAAAGGCATGGTGTGCTCTATACCCCAAGAAAAATTGGAAAAAAACAACACATCCTTGGAAAGGGAATGCGTAATCGATGTCCCAATGTGCCGAGAGCCGGGACAACCTTGTGGCAACCTGGATAGAACTCATGCCACTTTCGTGGGTTATATGCAAAAGTTATCAACAAATACGACATGTTGCGACAATCTGGAGTGCGATTTATCCATTGGAATATGTCGATATCCTAACCTGGAATGCAAGAAAAAGGGACAACCTTGTGGCTATCTTGATGACAAGTTTCAGTTAATTGATTACCCGAACATGGCGTGCGGTACGCTTAAATCGTGTCATAAAGCTTCTGAGATAGAATGCATAAAGGAAGGCAAATCATGTCGTGTATATGGATGTTGTGAAGGACTGAATTGTAATTTAATTGGCAAAGACCACACTGGAGAGCTCCAGTACATATGCCAAAAGAAAAAGTGCCAATCAACGGGCTCATGTAATGTTTTTAACAATAATTGCTGCGAAGGATATTACTGCTACAGTCGTTTCTTACTTTGGGGTGGTTTATGCTTGCTTGACGGTACAACATTAGAGCCCACTAATTAAGTTATGTTTACATGTGACAATAAGTACAAAAACAAACATACTATCTGTTTTTTTTTCTTTAATGGTTGTTTCGGCTTTCAAAGCTACCATATGTGGTAGCTTCTCTTTATTTTTAATGTGTATTGTATATGCCTTTTGTCGTCTTCTTTTAATTAGATACGTAAAATGAGTGAAATTGTTTTTGTTTTAATTATCTTTTCATCTTTACTTGCTACTCTTTGTTTTCTTCTCTAGGAATGTATACTCATGTACAATTTCTTTATTTTGTGTTATACTCCTATATGGTTTGAATTATATTAGCTTTATGGGAGTAGGAGGAGCTATTGCTCAGGGTCCTAGATTTTGGAGGCCCACCGTTCTTATTATAACTTTGTTAATAATGTGGAATATCCCAGTATTTGCATATGATACAACGTTAGAGCCGACTAATTAAGTTATGTTTACATGTGACAATAAGTACAAAAACAAACATACTATATGTTTTTTTTCTTTAATGGTTGTTTCGGCTTTCAAAGCTAGCATATGTCGTAGCTTCTCTTTATTTTTAATGTGTATTGTATAGTCGTCTTCTTTCAATTAGATACATAAAATGAGTGAAATTGTTTTTGTTTTAATTATCTTTTTGTTGGCCCATTTGGTTTTGATGATGACTTAAACTTTTATAAACATACAAATTATTTTTGAGATTGTTTTGATAGGTCTTAAATCTGATTATTAAAGATCATCGATAACACCTAAGAAGTTGTGGAAGAACATTACAAGTCTACGTCATATACTAGAAGTCATGGAACCGTTCTAGATTGGTTCAAAGTTGCAGACTGTCCAGACGGAGACAACGCGGTGTTTCCAACGCAACTGGTCAGAGAAAGGTCAACGAGATATTAAGGGAATAAATTTTTATTTTTATTTTTCTTTTTATTTAGTTGTACAGGTGAAAAACTAATTAGCATAAGGATTTAAATTGGTAATTAAATAACTAACACTTAAAAGAATTAATATTTTAAGATCCTAAATTATCTCCTTAAAAATAGGATCTTATCTATTTTTAGCTAAAAGACAAAGGTTACTTGGAGTAACTCCCAAGTATTCTTACCCATTACTCCCACGGTTTATTGCCCACTACTCCCACATCATTAGATTATGGGTTTATGGCTAAACCTAAGTCTCATGAGTATATAAAGAACATTTTCATAACCGACACAAATTGGAGAGAGACATTACATACGAAAATCTTGTCTAGTGCCCATCAAATAATTTCGTGAGATCCAAATCAAGAAAGAGGAAAATTTAATTGCTTTTAATTGTCAATTAATCCATTAAATATTTCCTTGTGCTATTCTTAGTTTTTACATCCATTTTGAGAATTCTTTTGTACGGGTTTTTTTATTGAGTGTGTAAACTTAGACTTAGGGAAGTCTAAAGGGGAATTTAGAGAATCTTGTGTAAAGAGAGAAAAGAAGCGAGAAGGAGAATTTGAGAAGGAGAAGTAGAATAGACCTAAAGAAGAGAAGAGAAGTTTTATGTAATAAGAAGTGTTAATTACATAAAATATTATTAAGAGAAGTTTAAATCCCAAGTGGTCGTGGCTTTCTTTTTTTTAAGGCCAAGAAAGTTTTCCACGTTAAATCTTTGAGTTCTTTGTAGTTTCTTTTTATTGCTTTAAGTATTTTTCATTATATAATTCGCAAGAAACAAGGCGAAAAATACTTCTAAGGGCAACACAACAATTCACCCCCCCTCTTGTTGCGTTCTTTATCTGTAAGTGTTTCTACACTTTTAATCTTTACTTGCTACTCTTTGTTTTCTTCTCTAGGAATGTATACCCATGTATAATTTCTTTATTTTGTGTTATACTCCTATATGGTTTGAATTATATTAGCTTTACGGGAGTAGGAGGAGCTATTGCTCAGGGTCCTAGATTTTGGAGGCCCACCGTTCTTATTATAACTTTGTTAATAATGTGGAATATCCCAATATTTGCATACGATATAAGCACGACAATAGAAAGTCTTCTGGCGTATTGTCTTTGCTAAAGTTATAAGAGAATTCTCACACTTCTTACGCGTGTCATCCAAGAGGATTCGGACCCTACTTTGGATTTCAAAATGAGAATTTTTGGAAATTTGACTAAGTATGATTCCATGTATGTGGCATGTGGTTTGTTTGTAGTCCGAGGCATATGATAAGTCAAAATTCGAGACAAAAGAAATGGAAGAAGATGAAGGAAGAACGAAAACAGTGTCATATTGTCAAAAACCATGTCATAAATAAAATTTTATATATTAGTAAATCTCATGGGAGACGGTCTATCCTATAGACGGGTTCCACAAGAGCCCAGCCCATACAATTTTGGGATGTAATAGCAGTTTTTTCTTTATGGAAATAAAAATAAAAATAAAAAATTAAATGATAACCGCCATTTAATAGAAGGCGTGGTTTCCCACAGCCTTGGAATCCTAAACAACATTCATCATTAACTGCCATTTGAAACACAACCCAATATGCTTGTCTCTGCCGTTTGAACCTCAAAAGTCCATCTTCCTTCTCATTTTGTAGAAACCTGCTACAAGCCTACAACAATGGATGGATTTTTTTTCGAGAAATAAGTCAACAATGGTGGTACAAATTACTGAATCCGACGGTACATATTCCCTCAAAAATGATGACAGTGAAATCGCACAAAGTACGTTGGAGTTGATACATGTTTTAATTTTGTTTTTTTTCATAATTGAACAAGCTTCATCAATGGAATCGCACAAGGTACGTTGGAGTTGATACATGTTTTAATTTTGCTTTTTTCGTAATTAAACAAGCTTCATCAATGGCGGTTGGAAGCTTCATCAATGGTGGTTGAAGATGAAGCTTGTTCAATTAATTTTTTTTTTCTATAATGAGGATTAGAGATGAAGATTAAAACAGTTGTATTTATTTTTTTTCCTATAATGTACAAGCTTCATCAGTGGCGGTTGGAGATGAAGATGCTGCAAAAAAATTGAATTAAAACGAAGACAATGAAGATGAAGATCAATATTACCGACAATTATATTTGGAACTATAATGTACTATATTTGAAACTATAATCTATTGTATTTGGAAATATAATGTATTATATTTGGAACTGTATTGTACTATATTTAAAAATATTTGAATTTAGAAATATAATCCGTTATACTTAGAATTATATCGTACTACATTTGAAACTTTAATGTACTATATTTGAAAGTTTGGAACTATAATGTGTTATATTTGGAACTATATAATCTATTATATTTTAAACTATAATGTAATATATTTGGAACTATAATATATTAAATTTGGAACTATAATCTGTTATATTTGGAACTATATTGTACTATATTGGGAACTATAATCTATTATATTTGGAACTATAATGTGTATATTATAATATATTTGAAACTATAATGTACTATATTTGAAACTACTCCCTCCGTTCTTTTTTGTTTTTCCCGTTTAGAATATTCCATTTTTGGAGAGTGAAACTTGATTAAGATTTTTAAGACATATAGATGATAAAATATATTCATATGAGATCTCCTTAGATTCGTCTTAATGTGTATATTTTTATCATATATTTTTTATAATTTTTTATAATGCGTATTTAGAGATATTTAGGCTCGAAAGTTGCTTTGAAAACTGTGCAAAAAGTAAATGGGAAGACCAAAAAAGAACAAAGGGAGTATAATCTATTGAATTTGAAACTATAATATATTGAATTTGGAACTATAATCTGTTATATTTGGAACTATATTATACTATATTTGGAACTATAATGTACTTTATTTGGAACTATAATGTGATTAATGTAAATAGTTTAAAAATTGTGATTAATATAATACAATATCAAAATAATTATGATTCCAAATTTGAATGATTATGATACCATTTTTGAATGATTAAGATATCAAATCTGTAAGAGTATACTACTTCAAATGTTTTCAACAAATTTCCACAACAAAAAATATCCAGAGAAAAAAATATCCCCATAACAAATCCACATTAAAAATATAATATTTCAATCTTCAATCACTTTGCTTTCCTCTTTGTGACATACTTCGTTGGTCTCTTGGAAGCAACTTGCGATGGAGCAGACTTTTGCGCCATATGCTTTGACGGTCTTAGTTGTAGATCTTCAAAGTCTCTGTCGAAATTTAAAGACAAAAAATGGTACAAATTGAAAATAAAACAAAAAATGGTACAAATTGAGTCTCAAATTCAAAGAAAATAATACCTGCCCGTATGCACATGAAGAGTGGGCCGTGGCAACCCTTCCTAGAAGGTGGGTTTCGGTTCCACACTGATGCACATAGGATTTTCCGAGTTCTTTTGACTTGATGTTTTGGCTTTTTTCTGGTGAATGAAAAAGTTTTTATTTGCCAAAAAAAAAACCTAAAATGTAGATCTTAAAGCTTCAAAAAATAAAGGAGAAGAAGGGGATGAACAAGTCCGACTATTCAAAATGAAAGTAGATGTTGAAAGTAGATCTTGAAATGATAAAGAAAATCACAAAAAAAAAAAACCATTTCTATGAAAATCAAATGAACAAAACAAAAAAACCCATTTTCACCCATATCACAAAAACAAATAAAACCCAATTTAAAAAAAAAATTACCTATATTTTTCATAATTACCAAAAATTTTCCAACCATTATGATTATTACAAGCCATGATGATGAAAGAAAACAAAGAAAAAACGAAACCCAAAGCTCTTAAAGCTAATGACCCTTTTGTAATATTAAGCTCCAGGTATAGGGATGACCTGTGTCACATCCACACTTCTAGCTTAAAGGGTTCTCGTATGAGAGGGCGTGTTAGAGTATGTAACGTATTCTGGGGCTTCAATCATCAGCTTAAGCTTTTGGTTGAAATGGTTCCTTGACAGTTATTAGCTGTAAATCATACAAACACTACAACAAAATTTGCTTTTAGTGGGATATATTTAGCGACATTTAATTTAAATCTATATTTCAAATTACTAATAGTATTTATAGAGGATTTAGTGACATTTATTAGCCCCTTTAACTGCATATTAAAAAATCACAGAAAAGTTTTTTCTGACATAAGATCTAGTGATAGGTAAAGGTAAAGGTAAAGGACCTTCCCGGTATCCCGCACAAGGCAGGGTCCGAGTGGGGATTTTCTTTTCCTTGAAAGATGCGGACGATCATACCACTAGTGGAAAAAACCTTAAGGGCTGCGGTTTTTTAGCCACTATGGGCTGCGTATTCCGACCCCAGCCATTATTGTAGCAGCCCTTAGTATTAGATAAGGGCTGCGGTCAAAATACGCAGCCCAAAAAAGACTAAAGGGCTGCGGACAGGTCAAAAAACCGCAGCCCTTTAGTCGTTTTTCAAAATAAAAAAAATTTTTTTTTTTTTGCTTTTCTTTTAATTCCATTCCAAGACCATCGTTTTTTGGATCTGAAAGATCAAATTTGTTCTTTACAATAAACGATCAAGAACATCAAAAAAACCCAGATCTAAAAAAAAACAGAGAACAAGAACGAAAATTACAACAAATTCGCAAATGAAATTACAACAAAATCTGAACAAAAAACGAAATTACAACAAAATAAAGAACAAAAAAAAAAACCTTCGATCTTTACAATAACTTCTAAAAAACTTAATCTCAAAAAATGAAATCTGAACAAAATAAAGAACAAAAAAAACAAAAAAAACCAAAATTACAACAAAATCGCAATTGACATATTAAAAAGAACGAAAATTACAACAAAAATTACAATAACCTTCGATCTTTACAATAACCTTCGATCTCTTCAAACGAAATTAGAAGAAATCTTGAAAGGCATTCGAAAATCTTGAAAATCTTTAAAATCTTGAAAGACATTCGAAAATCATGAAAATCTTGAAAATCTCTTCAATCTCGAAAATCTTGAAAATCTTGAACTTCTTGAAAATTAGATGATGATGATCTGAAATTAGGAAGAAGGAAGAGAGGAGAGAGAGAGAGAGAGGGTTTTGAAGAAGATGAAGGAAGGGTATTCTGAAATTAGGAAGAAGGAAGAGAGGAGAGAGAGAGAGAGAGGGTTTTGAAGAAGATGAAACGGCGCATTTTGATTGAAAATTAGGTTTTCTGATATCTTGAAAATAAGAAGATGAAGGAAGGGTTTCTAATTTTTTTTTTTTTTTTTTTTTTTGAGTTAAGGAAGGGTTTCTAATTAAAACGGCCCAAGTATTAGGTTTTGGGCTGCGGACCAACTAAAAAACCGCAGCCCTTTTGATTTAATTATTTTTTTTTTAATTTCCTTATTAATATGGAATAATTAAGGGCTGCGGACATTAATTAAAACCGCAGCCCCTTTGCTTTAATTAATTTTTTTTTTAATTTTTTTTAATTTGGAAGAGTTAAGGGCTGCGGACATCCAAAAAACCGCAACCCCTTTAGTATTTTTTTTTGATGAATTTTTTAAGGGGTTAAGGGCTGCGGACATTAATTAAAACCGCAGCCCCTTAGTACTTTTCTTTTTTCCAGCTTTTTTATTTCTCAAATGGGCTGCGTTTTCCTAACAACCGCAGCCAATAAGCAGCAGCCAATAACTTTTTTTCCACTAGTGTACCCCTACCCCAAAGGAGGGAGTAAAGAGAGATGTGCGCAGTCAAGAAACCCCCAATTGATACCTGCGCCCAATAGGGGTCGAACCCCAAAACCTTCTGCTCCACATGCAGATGCTCTATCCATTGAGCCACAAGCGCTTTTAACAATAGACTATAGTAACAATTACATATGCCACTAAAGACCAAATAAAGTGTCGCTAAATATGGTGAAACATTGAATAAAAACCAATAATATAACATTAAAATATGAATTAGTGGCATTTTTTTAAAATTTAAATTTATATTTGTTGTAGTGCAAGTAATAGTAAAATTAAGGTCATTCTACGTGTTATTTTACACAAGGGCGAAGCCACCGGCCCTCCTTGCCGAATATGCGAGCCTTTGAAATTTTGGTTTTGACCCCTCTTAGTAATATGATATATATAGTTTAAAGAGAGTTAAATATAAGAAACATTATTGTAGCTCAATGGTTGGAGTAACACGTATATTTGTAATCTAAGGTTATGCGTTCAAATCCTCATTAAAACAATTATTTTTTTATAGACTAATAGATTTATACTATTATGTCATTACTATTTATTTTTTATAATTTAACATTCATCCTTTTTTTTTGAAGATACATTCATCCTTTTTAGTGTGTGCTTATATTTTTCTATCTTAATTTTAATTGTGTTTTTTTTAGAGAATTATTAGGCAAATATATAGACTTTAATATTTTCATAGCTTAACTAGCGTCTAATTTTTGCAATGATTATAGGAAAGCTTCAACTCCATTTATTATTAAATATAATTTTTGCAATGATTGAATTAAGTTTATTTCAGTCTATATGACTTTAATATTTTCATAGCTTAACTAGCGTCTAATGGTGTTCGTTCGGGTTATCATTGATTTTGGATTAGGTGTTTCGGGTGGGTTTGAAATCGGATTTCGTGTCCATATTGTTTAGCATAATTGTAAATTTTTAAAGTCGAATCAAATCGGATTCGGTTACAATGTCGTGTAAATTTCTAGCCATCGTGTCTGTTTCTAACACTTCTAATTTTTCTATAGTAAAAATTTTTTTAGTATATCGCCAATTTGGCCCCCCTAATTCAAAATCCTGGCAAACTAACAAATATATTATTACTCTATGACTCTATGTTGAACGTACTAGCATGATCGAGTCAAGTAATACAATTAAGATGTCTGTAATTAGATACGATAATAAGATATGGGTATATTTCTCCAGCTAGCTATTATTGTAATTTTAAAATTTGTAGACAAATAATTAAAAATGATAAATGATGAAAAATAAGGGGATACAGAGAATGCAAGTTGTCTATAGTTTGATGCAATCTATTCAGACTAAATCAAGGCTATTTACAAAGATTTAAAACTAATTTTCTAATGCAAAAATGGGCCTTAATATATGTCTATTATTTTACTATTTCTAAGAATTACAAGTGATATGCTCCAGCCTCCATGTATTAGTAAAACATTGAGATAACATAATTTAAGTTTAAATACTAAGTTGTTTTAGTTTCTACAATTATTTATGCAAACTAAATCATGGTGAGGTTGTTTAATTCTTGCATCCACGTTGGACATACTTGAGATGATGACGTGGATGCAACGTTTTAAGGGGGATTGTGATAGCAAAATTAATTAATTAATGATAAACAAATGGATTATGAAGCTTATATACTAGGGGGGTTGAAATGATAGTGTGGAGTACCAAAATATAAAAGCAAAATAATTATAAGTAGTTCAAAACATTGCAAAAAAAGTAAATAAAAAGATGATTTTCCATTATAAGGTTATGTTGTTTGTTTATAGCATTGCAATTGTTTTGATGGCGGTTCATTATGGCGATGCTCACAAGTGCGCAAAGCTTGAAGAATCTTGTGATTTTTTTCCTCCAATAACCGATAATAATTGCTGCAAAGGTATGGTGTGCACTTTGTCATTAGAAAAATGGGTAAAAAATGACACATCCTTGAAAGGGGAATGCAAAATTGATCGTAATGCCCCGACGTGCCGAGAGCCTGGACAACCTTGTGGCACTATCGTGGAGGGCGAGGATAACATGCCTGAGCTATCTTTTAATAATACTTGTTGTGAAAATCATGAGTGCGATTTAGCCTCTCAAAAATGCAGGTCTACCGAAAAGTGCAGAAAAAAAGGACAACCTTGTGGCTATGGTGATCACATTCCCACCATTATTAGAAACCCATATACCGGTAAGAAGGTTGCGTTATCATCTGATCCCTTTTGTTGCCCAGGCCTGTTGTGCGGTGTACTTGGATCGTGCTTTGATGCATCTGAGATAGAATGCATAAAGGAGGGCAAATCGTGTCGTGTTTATGGATGTTGCGAAGGACTCCATTGCAACTCAATCGGCAGAGACCGCACTGGAGAGTTCCAATACAGATGCCAAAAGAAAACGTGCCAAAGAAATGGCTCATGTAATGTTTTTAACAATAATTGTTGCGATGGATATTATTGCTACAATCGTTTTGGACTTACGGGTGGTTTATGCTTGCTTGAAGGTACAACATTGCATTCAGAGACAAATGAATAACTCAACTCACTTTAATTTGTCACTCACTTATATTGTCTCCCTACTAAAAAAATGAACCAAAGCAGTGTATGTTATTGCATACTCATGCTTAACTTTTACTTCATTAGGAGTAAAATTTTACATGTAACAAAAACAAATTTACTATGTCTTTTATTTCATTTCTTTCACTACAAAAATATATCCGTTTCACGAAAAACGAAAAATCTGAGGCGAGAAGTTATGCAACAAAATAGACAACAAAACGCCTGGTCGCAAGCTTGCAACAAAGCATTTTTGTCGCAGTTCTTGTTGCATAAAAACATTAGCGGGAAAAACATATTGTTCTATTTTCAGAAATGGAGTTATATCACCTATTTTATTTCTTAAGGATTGTTGTTTGCTTATACAAACAATAGGAAAAACATATTGTTGTTTGCTAATATATATATTTATGTATGATGATTAATTTTTTGTGGTTTTTATCCATATATGTTATATTAATTATTTGATATTTGTATGTTTATTATTTGTTTTATTTGTGTGTAATTATTATATATAATGTTTTATTATTATTATTATTATTATTATTATTATTATTTATTATTATTATTATTATTATTATTATTATTATTATTACTACTACTACTACTACTACTACTACTACTACTACTACTACTACTACTACTACTACTACTACTATTATTATTATTATTATTATTATTACTCCCTCCTATGCAGCTTAGGAGTCCCATTTAAGGAGAGTCAAAATGGGACCCTAAGGGTAGGGGAGAGTTGTATAATGGGTTTTTAATATTAAGATTAAGGAATTAATGATTACTACCATTTTGTAGCATTTTCAAACCAAATTATAAAATTGATATTTTTAACACTAAAAAGTCGGAATATTTTTTTAGTACAACACCAAAATTATATCGCTCTGTCTACTAAAAACCGAAATTACATATAAATAAGTCGTACAATCCAAAAACTTAACAAAAGAACAAAGAATACAAATAATGCAGAAATTACTTTTAGCATTAAATAAGAACTGGAAACCAATGCTTGGGACGTAAATATATGTTTATTTAATTAGTTCATTAACTTCAAATTACATAAATAAGTCGTACCATCCAAAAACCAAGTTATTTTAAGTAGTTTATTAACTTCAAATTTATTCTATTGATTTGCTTAATTTAACCCATATTTAATTTTTCCTCATATTCTTTCCATTGATGGTTCTTTTATCTTTTACAATAGCCTTCAATGTCTAATTTTTTCTCATATTTTTTCTTCAATATCTAGATATTTGGTGTTAATTTTGATGAAAAAAAATATGAAATTATTAAAGATGTTCATGGTGACATAAATATACATTTATTTAAGGCGTTAATGGTGATAAAACAAATTTACCATCGGTGAACATAACAAATCCATAGGGCATTGGTGTAATTTTTCTTAGTGTGTTAAATTCTATTTGAATCTATACATATGTTGAGTTTTTTACTTTGATTTTGAAAACAAAATCTAGGTATATATTGTTAAATTGAATTTAAGGGTTTTTGTTGTTTTTTTTAATATGTAATTGTTGGGGTTTGTTATAACAAAAAGAATACACATTTTGATTTTTTCCGGGAAACTCAATTTTAGTAGTTTTGTGACATCTTTATCAATATAATCCAAGTAATATTTTTGGGTTTTTTTCAAAAATTACGTTAGTATAAATTTTATCAAGCAAACTTTTAGTATTTTGTTTTTGACATCTCTCTTATTTTCTGAGTCACTTAAATTATTTTAAAAAATTTTTAAGCTGCAACTTAAATTTGTATTCGTTGGATTAAATTTATTGTCTTATAAAGAGTAAAATTAGATTTTTTTTGTAAAATGGATTGAAATTAGAGTTTTCAGGTAAACTAATATTTTACAATTTGGTCAATAATTATGTTTCATGTTATCAATTAAGTCTAAATTTGAAGATTTCTTAATAAAATAAAAATGAAATTTTGATATATTAGTTTTGTAAGATATTTTCAATGAATCAAAAAGATTTTGTAAATCAAATATTTGACTGTTATCGACAATATTAGACATATGTTGTTTTTTTCAAATGTTTAATTTATTCTTACACAAAGATTTACATAATTATCTATTTGAAAATTGTTCTATTATATCAAAAAAAAAATTTGTTACTTAATAAAATCCATCAAAATATTTACTATCTTTAATTGTTTAAAGTTTTCAAATTACAACCTAATTAGGTCTTCAACCTAATTTTGTCCAATATCAAAAATGGTAGTTTTAACACATGGTCTTCAAACTTCTTAAATTCAATTTTCAAGTCGTAAATAATCATGAATTAGATTTACGCACAAGTTTTTATTTTAGATTTTATAAAAACAGTGCATTGCATGGGATTCTAACTAGTAACTTATATATACGGACATTTATAATAAATATGTTCTTAGTATTATTGACTTGGTTTTTCCTTTATAGGTAACTGACCACATCTCAAATCTCCTTTGCACTTTTGCAAGATTTGGTATATCACAAATTCTTGCTATAAACGGTCTATAGTATAGATGGGTGTGATGGTCCAGCTCATTTTTATACTTTTTAAGAAAAACAACTTAAATTTCCATTGGACTGGGCTGCTGAGAGTGTTGTCTATGCCATAGACGATCTCTTAGGAGATCTTCTGTTGGTATATTCTATTGAATTTATCTGTGCTGATGGCACAATATAAGAAATTCATAGCATGATAATTATTTCTCTTGATCTAATTTGTCGTAATTTCGTTGATCAATCTAAAAAACGATACCAAGTTTATTCTAATTATTACAATTAGTATTAGCTTAAATAGTCACTACTAGTATCAAATTATTTTTCTCGGATCGTAATGTCGGATTCGAAGTTGGATACCTTTTGCGAATCCGATTATTTTTCTCGGATCACGTCGAACTAGGCTCGGGTTCGGACTGAATGCCCATCCCAAATGGTTTAAATAGCCTAATCCTAGAGTGTTGTTTTGAAAAATAATAATTAATTTATAGAGTTTTGGTTTGTAACTAAACAACAAAATTAGCCTAATATCAACTGTGAAAGATCCAACCTTTTTAGAGTGGTTTACTTGTTCTAAATAAGACATGCACGTTGGAGACGTGGATGCAAGCAATATAATTTATAACTTGATGAGCAGTAATTTAATTTAAATGTTTAAGGACCATACAAGTGATAGTGTAGAGTACCAAAAAAAGTAAAAGTTATTACACTTTACAATACTCTAAAATGTTGTCATGTATTATTTTCAATTTATTTTATTTGTATTTATGATTTGAGGAAATGAAAATGATAATTGAAGTAAATTGAGGGTATAGAAAGAGTGCTAAGTTATCTTTTGAAGCAATCTAATCAGACTAAATCAGGGCTATTTACGAAAATTTAAAATTAATATTTCTAATGCTAAAATGGGGCTTATGGCTATTACTTTATTATTTCTAGGATTTACAAGTGATACGCATCATGTATTAATAAAAACATTGACATAACAAAATTTAATTTTAAATACTGATTGTTTTCTACAATTATTTATGCAAGTCCTGAGATGGTTTCTTGCATCCACATTGGACAGACGTGAGACGACGTGGATGCAACGCTTTGCTATCAAGAACTTGATTGTGATAGCAAAATTAATCATAAATTACAAATGGATTAGGAAGCTTATATATATAAGGGGGATTATTTAAGTGATATTGTGGAGCACCAAAACATAAAAGCAAAATAATTATAAGTAGTTGTAGTTCAAAACATTGCAAAAAAGTAAATAAAAGATGAGTTTTCATTATAAGCTTATGTTGATTGGGTATAGCATTGCAATTTTTTTGATAGCGGCTCATGCTCAGAAGTGCGCAAATGTTAATGAACCTTGTGATTATTTTCCTCCATATAATAAGTCATGCTGCAAAGGCATGGCGTGCTTTATCTCAATAGAAAAATTGGAAAAAAATGACACATCCTTGAAAGGGGAATGCCTTATTGATGAAAATGCCCCGACGTGTCGAGCAGGAGGACAACCTTGTGGCATTACCGTGGAAGGCGAGGATAACATGCCTGAGCTATCATCTAATAATAAATGTTGCGACAATCTTGAGTGCCATTTATCCTCGCACAAATGCAGGTCTACCGAGAAATGTAGAAAAGTGAATGAACCTTGTGGCCATCGTAATACTCTAACTGAGATTTCTAAAAGGAGGGCCGGTAAGACGCTTTCGTTATCATTTAACTTTCATTGTTGCCCAGGCCTGACTTGCGGTGTACTTGGATTGTGTTATGCTGGCTAACGAGTCTAATTAAGAAATAATGCATAAAGGAGCTATGGCAAATCATGTGGCCAGTGTATTTAATTTGAATGTTGCGAGGGACTCCATTGCAATTATCTTGGTGTTTTACTTTACACGGAGTAGTATATATTTTACATGTAATTAACAATTAAACAAATATGTCTTTTATTTTGTACATGTAATTAACAATTAAACAAATATATAGGTCCTTTATTTTGTTTGATTAAGGGCTATGTTTTCTCGTATGTAAGTAGCTTCTTTGTTTTCATTGCACATTTGTATTCTAATATATATTTTTTGTCTTGTGAATTACATGATTATTGGAGAGTGAATATCTATTTCACTATCACTAAGCTTTGTTTTCTCCTCTGGTATAATTTCTTTTGCCTAGAATATATGAATGGCAATGCCTAAGTTTTTATGATGATGAGATTTATTGTGTGGGAATTAAGTGGTAATGCTGCAAGTACGAGTTTAGGAGTTGTGAATAATGGCGGTGTGCAATTTGTGGATTTTAATAATGCGTGTCGAATTATGAGGAGGCTTTTTCTCAAGAATAATTCAATCAATCAATCAGTCAAACAATTAAATATTAGAGATTTGAACTACACTAAATTGCGATAAATTGGAAATGAATTGATTCGATAAAGAAAAGTCTTGTGCAATGACTCACTAACATGCATAGGATTAGACAATTAAAGTCGATTAAATGGTAATTCTCCAATTACGAGTAGTCATAGTGGCAACTATTTTTCAAAGGAGTTTCTGATAATGGTGGTGTGATGGTGTGTCGTTTGTGAATTTTGTTAGAATAGGAAGCAAAATATTCTCAGGAATAATTAGCATATATTTAGGGAGTAGATTTATTCTGTAATATTCTTATTATGGCAATTATTCTTGTATATATTCAACTGTATGTATATGGGAGAATTATGAATCAATATAATGGTTATAGTTTGAAAAATAAACAATTATATTTAATTAACTTTTTTACATAACTTAATAAACTAACATATTTATGTATTGCACGGGACATATACTAGTATGAAATAATACATAATCCGATACTCCGTTAGGTTAAGCTTGATCAACTAAAAAAAATATTTAACAGGTCTTGATATTTTTTTTTTTTTTTGAGATTATTGTAGAACAAGATTATGGACTTTCATTCTCTAGCAATTGTTGTATTTATATAATTTGTGGACAAATACTAAATGATATAAAAATAAGGGGATTGATAGCTATAGAAATAGAGGTGTTCAAAACAGACCCAATAAGGTGATTTATACCCGACCTTATATACTAACCCAAGTTGACCTGACATCAAAATGAATTAATTGTACAAAATTAAATGCGGACCTAAAATCCAATTTTAAACCAACCCAAAACACATGACCCGAAATTGACTTAATTACCCGAAATTGACTTAATTACCCGACCTTATATATATATATATTTTGCTTTTTAACTTTTTATGACATTGGATTTAGTGGCATTAACAAAATGCCGCTGATTCATATTTTTAGTGTAACAATTATTGGTTTTTATTTTTAGTTTCACCATAAGGTGATTTAGCGACACTTAATTTGGCTTTAGTAGCATATATAATTGCTATAGTGACATTTGTGAGAAATGTCACTAGATCCTATGTCGCTAAAAGCTTTAGTGTAACTTTTAAATATGCTGCTAAAGGGTCTAATAAATGTCACTAAATCCTCTATATACACTATAAGAAATTTGAAATAGCGACATTTAAATAAGATGTCGCTAAATATATCCCACTAAAAGCAATTATGTTGTAGTGATTATAACTTTACTAAAAGTGCTTAAATTTTAAATTTATTGAGGAAAATAAATTGCCACGCACGCAATCACTTATAGTCCTATCAACTTTAATACATTTAGCAAAACTCTAAGAAGTCTCCATGTGTTACCAGTTCTTTTATTAGTATTTATCTAATAAAATATATTGTCACACAATTAATTATAGTCTGATTAAATTAATACATTTGGCATAACTCTAAGAAGTCACCATATGTTATTTAGCTATTTATACGTTTTCTATTTACTCTATGTGTAAGTTGCATGTTTCTCTCTCTTTGAAAATCTTTCTGGAGCCGGGGGACTCTTTGACCGTACTCTCCTATATGGGTATGAGTTGTTGTC
The DNA here is from genome assembly GCA_019776075.1 of Amaranthus palmeri. NCBI lineage: Eukaryota > Viridiplantae > Streptophyta > Magnoliopsida > Caryophyllales > Amaranthaceae > Amaranthus > Amaranthus palmeri. Next base: position 68,773 of record JAAKBH010000924.1, read on the forward strand.
GTAATTCTCTCCCCAGACTCTGACCATTATTTTCTATGAGCGGGATACACTAGGTATGATGATGATGATAATGAATTATTAAGAAAAATAAATTGTCACCATGATGATGAAGCAAGTAAAGAGTTAGTATGGATGAGAGACTTTCTTGAAGAATTGGGCTTGGAGCAAAACAATTATTTGTTACATTGTGATTGTCAGAGTGACATTCATCTTGCTAAAAATGCTACTTATCATGGTCGAACGAAATATATACGAAGGAGGTTTCACTGGATTCGAGATCAAATAAAAGAAAATACTTTTGAGCTTGTGAAGATCAGTTTTCATGAAAATGGATAAGATATGTTGACTAAGATCCTACCAAGAGACAAGTTAGAGGTGTGTCGTTTGAAAGCGGGGCCTTAAATTAGAAGAATATTGTAGAATAAGATTATGGAATTTCATTCTCTAGCTATTGTTGTATTTATAGAATTTGTGGACTGAATTTAAGTAAAACACAGGTTTTTGGGTTTTCAATTTTCTGTCTTATTCTTCCATTAAACAATAATAGCGTTTATATACAAGCTACCACTCTAGAGCTTTCTAGAATAACAATATTACACAATATACAATTACTCTAAATAAACCGTAAAATATTCTCGAGATTATCCGAGATTATTGTAGTAATATTCTAACACTCCCCCTCAAGTTGAGTCATCGGATCTCCGATACCCAACTTGCTCAGAACTTCGTCGAGCCATTGTGTTCCCACTGCCTTAGTGAGAATATCTGCTAGTTGGTCCTCTGACTTTACGTGAGATAGCTTGATGATGTCTGCTTCGAGTTTCTCCTTTATGAAATGTCTGTCCACCTCTACATGTTTCGTTCTGTCATATTGGACTGGATTCTCTAAGATGTCAATCGATGCTCGATTATCACAATACAATTCACAGCTTCCTTTTGGAGGGAAACCAAGATCGGTTAACAATTTTCTGAGCCATAAGACTTCTTGAATCCCTTTCGCGACTCCTCTGAACTCTGCTTCTGCGCTTCATAGAGCAACTACTTTCTGTTTCTTACTCCTCCAAGTTACCAAATTACCACCCACCAAAGTGAAGTACCCAGGGGTTGATTTTCTGTCGTCTCTGTCTCCTGTGCCCAGTCTGAATCTGTGTAAGCAGCTAGGTTTAGGTGCCCATGCATCTGATATAGAACCCCTCTGCCAGGAGTACCTTTCAAGTATCTCAGTATTCGGAAAACTGCCTCCATGTGTTGCACTTGTGGTTTATGCATGAAGCGACTAACCACACCCACTGCATACGCTATGTCCGGTCTCGTATGGGCTAGATAGATCAATTTCTCCACTAACCTCTGATACTGCATACGATCTGCTAACTCTGCATCTTCTAGGATTTGTAACCCATGGTTCATCATCATAGGAGTTTCAATAGGCTTACAGTCCATCATACCCGTCTCAGCCAATAGATCTAGAACATAGTTTCTTTGGGATATGAAGATTCCTTTGTTTGATCTTAGAACCTCGATTCCCAAGAAGTATTTTAATCTTCCAAGATCCTTCATTTCGAATTCTTGGAACAGCTTCCTCTTAAAGTTTTCAATCTCCTCCTTATCGTCTCCTGTAATAATCATATCATCAACATAGATTATGAGACAAGTTATCTTTCCTCCTCGTTTTCTAAGGAACAATGTGTGATCTTAGTGACTCTGTCTGTAACCAAATCGTCTCATAGCAGATGTAAATCTCCCAAACCATGCTCTAGGAGATTGCTTCAACCCATATAGAGCCTTTCTCAACCTGCATCCTTCCCTGTCTGAGAATTCCGATGTGAACCCTGGAGGAGCCTCCATGTAAACCTCTTCCTGTAGTTCTCCATGGAGGAAAGCATTCTTCACATCAAATCGATGAAGAGGCCAGTCTAAATTTGCTGCTATGCTGAATAGGACCCGGATTGTGTCTAGCTTTGCCACTGGTGAGAAGGTTTCTGAGTAATCAACTCCATATGTCTGTGTGTAGCCCTTAGCAACAAGTCGTGCCTTATATCTCTCTATGGTCCCATCTGCTTTGTATTTCACTGTGAAGACCCACTTGCACCCAACAACTCTTTTTGTTCTCGGCAGTTCACATTTTTCCCAAGTACCATTCTTTTTCAGAGCATTAATCTCCTCTTCCATAGCCTTTCGCCAATGATCTGTAGCAAGAGCCTCTTCGACTGTTTTGGGGAGTCTAGTGCTGTAAAGTGCAGTATTGAAAGCTAATGCACTCTGAGATAGGTTCCCTTCACCTGTTCCCTTAACTGGATATCTAGATCTTTTCGCCTCAAAATCTGGGTCATATCTTGTCGGAGGAATGCCTCGTGTCGATCTGGGTGGTAAGACATAGGGTTGTTCCCTATTCTCCTGGGGCTCATGGGATACCTCCTCAAATCCTGCAGCTTCAACCTCATTTATAGGAAGATTATCCACAATATGAACATTATCCACAATATCAAGACTGTTATCCAAACTACTCACCTGATGATCAGACAGAATCGGAGGTGGCGATGAGAGTTGAGGCGGAACCACTTGAAGGGGTGATTCTGTAGCAATGCCTACTTGTTCTTTTTGGTCGGAGTTAACATGGACTGGGCTAATTAACCATCTGAGATCGTCATCAGACTTCTCCCCCTGACATCGAGGATGGTGGTAGTAAAATGTATCCTCAAAAAAGTCACAATCCATAGTAGTATGTATCTGTCGGGTAGTTTGGTCATAGCACCTATACCCCTTATGGTTCCTCCCATATCCAACGAAAACACACTTCCCAGCCCTAGGTTCGAACTTAGAACACACTCGTTTGGGATGATGTATAAAGACAGTGCACCCAAAGACACGGGGTGGTAAGGATTGGGAAAAAGGTAAGGCATGGAAGGTTTGGAAAGTATCAAGAGGTGTATGGTAGTTAAGGCTTTTTGTGGGTAGACGGTTTGTGAGGTAGTTTGCTGTGGCAATAGCTTCAGGCTAAAGGTGATTAGGGACACATGAGTCAAGCATAAGAGCACGGGTCATCTCAAGAAGGGTTCGGTTTTTCCTTTCGGCAACTCCATTCTGTTGGGGTGTATCTGGACACGAGGTTTCACTAGTGGAAAAAACCTTAAGGGCTGCGGTTTTTTAGCCCCTATGGGCTGCGTATTTCGACCCCAGCCTTTATTGGAGCAGCCCAAAATAATAATTAAGGGCTGCGGTCAAAGTACGCAGCCCAAAATAAGGAAAGGGGCTGCGGACATGTCAAAAAACCGCAGCCCTTTAGTGAGTAGCAGCAAAATTTTTTTTTTTATTTTCGTTTATTAGAAAATGAAGAACATTTCTCGAAATTATAGAAACATGAAGAACATCATCAGTAATTAAACGAAATTATCAAAAAAAAAACAATAATCAAACGAAATTACTAAACGAATTTAAAGAACATGAAGAACAAATCTTCAAACTACAAATCTGGTGTCATTGAAATGTTCATTGAAATTAAACTAATGTACAAAAAAATGAAGAACAAATCTTATAGATCTAAAACAGAATATCAAAAAATGAAGAACATTAAACGAAATTTCAACAAAAAAAACGTAATTTCAACAAAAAAACGAGTATAATACATGAGAGGAACCCTAAATACTCGAAATTTCAACAAATCCAAACTACTTGAAAATCTCAATCTGGTGAGGAAATCTTATCAAAAATTCTTGAAAATTCTTGAACTGAAATCTCTTCCAAAATTCTTCAAATTACAAAGCTTCATGAAACGAAAGCAAGGATCTGGTGAGGAAATCTCTTCAAAAATTCTTGAAAACGAAATCTCTTCAAAAATCTCTTCAAAAAATTTCTTCAAACGAAGAAGGCATTCGAAGTTTCTGGTGAGGAAATTTCTGGTGAGGCATTCGAAAGAGGCATGAGAAATATTAAATGGGCTTACCGGCTTATTGAGAGGAAATTTCTAGTATTTGAGGCTAAGGGAGATGAAGAACATTAGGGATAAGGGAGATGAGGGATAAGAGAGAGAAAGATAGGCGCCTCAATAATAAAGAAACGGCGCACGCATGACTTAACCTTTAGGGTTTAATTTGGCTGATTTTGGGCTTCAACTTTGGGCTGCGGACATATAGAAAAACCGCAGCCCATGACTTATTTTAATTTTGGGCTGCGGACATATAGAAAAACCGCAGCCTATTCTTTTTTTTTTTTTTTTTATTTTACATATTGGCTGTGTATACACTATAACCGCAGCCAATAAACCGCAGCCAATAAGCTTTTTTCCACTAGTGTTTGATGGATGAGGCCTTTGGTAGAAAAGAAGGTATGCATATGAGAGTTAACAAACTACCTCCCATTATCAGATCTGAGGATACGAGGTTGGGCTCGAAATCGGGTGCAAATCATGTTATAAAAATCCACAAACACTTCATACACTTCAGATTTATGTTTAAGGAAGTATATCCAACTCATACGAGTGCAATCATCAATAAAAACAACATACACTACAAAAAATGTGGCATGTAGCTACACTTTTCTAGGCACGCTTATTTAAGTGTGACAGACATTTTTGCAATTAGACTCACTTCTTGCAATTTAGGCACGCTTATGAAGCGTGAGAATAATAGTCTCACTCATAAGCGTGGCTAAAAATCAATTAAATAATGTTAAAATATTATATATTCAGCCACACTAATAAACGTAGCTAAAGGTCAAATAAAAACATACATAATCAATACAGCTACACTAATAAGCGTGGCTAATAAGCAGTTAAAATAATAAAAGTGATCAAATCAGCCACACTAGTAAGCGTGACTACACACAACTAACAAATAAAATAAACTTTAAAGCCATTCAGAAATCCGCACGCCTCACAAACCCTTTCATCTTCTTCCTAATTTTGAATTTTCCTCTGAAAACTTCCCACCCGCTCCCAATTAACCCTAAAATCTGAATTTTCCTACCACTACAATCATTTGGCTGATAATCTACAATCTATCTTGTGGCTTCATCTCTTCTAAGGTAATTAATTAAATTATATATTATTATTGCTTTTTTGAAGTTATTAAGGATGCACTTAATTGCTCTCGATGTCTATCAATCCGATTAGATGCACCTGATGTATTTGGGGCTAGAATTCAAGATTTCTAGCGAATTCTTTGAATCTGGCAATTTCTTCCGTATAAGTATGTAAGTATTGATTAATCCTATTGTATAGCTTCATGATATAGAAATCAAAGACCCAATTTCAATTTGGTGGCCCTAAACCCAAATTTTAATGGTATATCTTGAGTTTTGGGGTTAATAAGAATTGTTCTTTCTCTATCATTGACTATTCATATATTTTGAATCAAAACCCTAAACTAATGCTTCTTGGTTGCTGTTAGGGTTCGCTTAATGTCTTATGAATATCTAAACCTTTCTAACTTGGATTGAAATAGTGTTGAACAAAATATTTAACCTGTGAAATGCGATTGTGTATTGAGGATAGATAACAAATTGGTTGGGTTAGAGATCTGGACTGTATGTGTAACCCCTCTTTCAATTAGTGAATTTGTTGTCACCTGTTGACGGGTTGGGCTTTGTTTTTTCTGGCAAAAAGCAATAATTTGTTCTTGTGAAGGCTTGCACTGGGTGTCCTGCTTGTCTCTAGTTTTGATTCTATTCAATCTCTAGTTTCTTTGAGGTGCTTAATGAATTTTTGATTTATCAAAAGGAATGAGCAGATATGAAGTTATTGATTAGATGGTTTAATCTTTGTTGAGGTTTTTGTCATGGTATTTGATTCATTATTCAAGTTTCTTTTTATACACATGTTATTGCTCATTACTTTGGTGTGAGCAGCTGTAGAATGTTCAGATTCTGGTCCAAATCCAACAAGCCTAATGGCCCTAACCAAATGCTTGTAGTGTACCTCTTTCAACTTTGTGTTTTCTTTGTTTTTCTATTAATGAATCCACTTAAGTAGTGTTAAATTCTAGTTGTGTTGTGGTGTTTGGTTGAGTTAATGAGAATGGCTTCACAATTTAGTATTTATTGGTCTTATCTTGCTCACAATATGTTTGAGGATGATGAAATATTGATTTCACATGAGAGAGATACTGATTTGATGTTTGAGGATAAGAGGGAGTATCATGCAATTATTTAGAACTACTAGCTCTTCTTATTTCTGTTTGATCTTTCTTCTGTAGTTCATGCGTATCAGCAAAGCTATTTGTCCCTTTGTCAAAGCTACAGTGTGAGACCCTTTAAAAAATTTCTTTTAGTATGTTTTGGTAATTACTTCTACAAAAAGTTCGACTTAGAGGAAAATGATCGACTACTGACAACAGATAACTTCTTTATCAGAAGCTTTGACGCTGCAAATTATACACATCTTGAGTGTTCTATCTATATGATACATAACGTTTATGAAATGTTCACTGACTGATGAGTATTTTCTTTGGTTAGGTACATGGTTCATGGCTTCCACCATGGCTATTGGATCATTTGCTTCACTCATGGGTAAATTGCAATTTTTGGTTTGTCCTTATTTTACGTCATATGTAATATGTTTTATTTTAGCCAACTATTAACATTCATCTACTGTAGTCCTTCATAGAGGTGGAATGGAATGATCATGGAAAACCTATAATGGAGGTTTTGATTAGGAAGGTAACACTATATGATTTTTTTTTCTACAATCACTTGTTGCTCCTTGCTGGTGATTTCTGTGCACAAATCAGATGTTGCTTTGGAGTTGTTTGTGGGCTGCTGTTGAGAGCCGTTCTATGGTGCTGTTGCTGGGCTGTTTTGTGGCCGTTGTGTAATGTGTTAATGCTGTTTTGAGCTACTAAGTTGCTGATTTTGAGGTGTCTTTGGAGAGATGCTGTCAAGCAAAGTTGTTAGCTGCTGGTGCAAGTATGGGTTGGACAGATTGGAGACCTGCGGTTCTGTTGATGCAATTTCTGTTGAGGAAGTCTATTTTGATATGCTGTGATGCTTTGAGTTGGAGTTCCAAAACTTGTTGCTGCTGTTTTTCTGCTTGTTGTTTGGGTCTGATCTTCAGTGCTGCTGTCTGCTGCAATGGAGCTGGTCTTGGTTTGATGCTGTTTGATGCTGCTGCTGCAATGGGGCTGTCTGCTTGCTGTTTGATGCTGCTGCTGCAATGGGGCTGTCTGCTTGCTGTTTGATGCTCCTGCTGCGACTTCGTAGAGCTTCTGATCTGCCATGTTGCTGCTGCTAGTGCCCCATGCTGCTGCTGCGACTTCGTAGAGCTTCTGTTTCGCTGTTTCGCTAGTGCCCCATGCTGCTGCATCAAGCAGCTGTTTCGCTGCTGGCCTGCTGCTGTGCACTCCCCATGGACAATATGTAATGTACAATATGTTGAGCTGCTGTGTATTGAAGCTGTTTCGTAGAGCATCAAGCAACTTAATACATGAAGCTGTTTTTTTTGTTTTTTTTGTAATGTACAATATGTTGAGCTGCTGTGTATTGAGCTACCGCTGACATTCTTTTGATGTACAGTGTTTAATAGAAAATTGTTTGACAAAATAAAAAAAATTAATAATAATTATAATAATAATAATATAATAATAATAATAATAATAATAATAATAATACAAATAATAATAATAATAATAATAATAATAATAATAATAATAATAATAATAATAATAATAATAATAATAATAATAATAATAATAATAATTAGTTTATGTTCATTAGTCACTCTTATTTGTGTGGCTAACAAAAAGACAAACAATAGCCCATGAAAGCATTCAGCCACACTTGTCAAGTGAGGAAAGTTCCCAACACCTATAAGTGTGGCTGAAGGAGCACCTAGCCACGCTTATTAGCACTTTTAGCCACGCTTAATAAGCGTGCCTGAAAATTTAGTAACACAAGCAGAGGCCACGCTTAATTAAGCGTGGCTAAGTT